>JAINUG010000116.1:2970000-2975000 GCA_029706075.1 Aldrovandia affinis
CCGCTCCGCCTCCTCTGGCAAACTGACTGTCCCATCCCTCCGGGCGCCTGGCAGCCGCTCCTCGCGGTCTCGTCTCTTCTCTGTTCTGACCCCTCAGTGGTGGAATGACCTTCCGCAATCAGTCAGAACCGTGGAATCACTTGCCATCTTCCGCAAGAGACTCAAAACCCACCTCTTCAGACTCCACTACCACTGAATTCTGTACATCTAGCCTATTGTCATCACCACTACCTACTTGTTCAATAGTTTTTGAATGGTATGCAGCTGCCAACAACGATGTCTATCGCTGTATTACTGCACTGATCTCTTGCGCAAACTATGATTGTTCCTACCATGTATTAATGCACATGTTGTAAGTCGCTCTGGATAAGAGCCGCTGCTAAACGCTTAACATGTAAATGCAAAGTGCAGCGCAGCGCGAACGCTCTGTCCTTAACCGCGCGGAACCTGAAAGCTACGGTCAGGTACGGTTCAGTCGCGGTCGGAAGTGGCGAATCAAAACTTCTGTCCTCATCCTTCTCGCATATGGAAGTTTATTTATTTCATATATAAACTAATTTTAGTCTCCACAGAGAAACCGATGATTTGATACCCAGCTCAGCTTTTTGTCAGTTGAGCTAGATTTTAGTTTTAGGATCTTATTATATTTACCCTTATACACGCCCCCACACCCTTTCCCGCCTGTTTGTGAAGCAGTGCATGTTGGCCTCTCTCTCTCTCTCCCTCTCTCTCCCTCCCTCCCTCTCTCTCTCTCTCTCTCTCCCTCCCTCTCTCTGTCTCTCTCTCTCTCTCCCTCCCTCCCTCTCTCTCTCTCTCTCTCTCTCTCTCTCTCTCTCTCTCTCTCTCTCTCTCTCTCTCTCTCTCTCTCTCTCTCTCTCTCTCAGAGGGGATCCTGTTCCCCTCTGTTCTCCTGCTCACCGCTCAGTGAGAGAGAGAGAGAGGGTTTGACAGGGTGTCATCTTCTTCACCCCACCCCCTCCCCAATCTCCCCTGTGCCACCCCTCCTCAACAAAAACCCTAACCCCCCTCTCTCTCTCTCTCTCTCCCACACACACTCCTCTCTATCTCTCTCTCTCACACACACACTCTTCTCTCTCCCTCTCTCACACACACTCCTCTCTCTCTTTCTCTCTCTCTCCCACACACACTCCTCTCTCTCTTTCTCTCTCCCTCACACACACTCCTCTCTCTCTCTCACACACATATACACTCACTCTCTCTCTCTGTCACATCCAGCATCAGAACCCAAAACATTTTTTTCTCCCCCTCTTCCAAAGTTGTGTTCGGTCTATTTCAGGCCCATCGCCACCCCCCACCCTTCCTCCCCCTCCTCCTCCTCCTCCTCTCTGTAAATAAACTCCAGTTGAGTCGCTCCAGGCCGGCTGCTTGCTTCTCTCCCATCATTTATTTGTTCATCTGTGCCGCTGTGGTGGGCCTGGGGCCCTGTCCGGACGGGCATGAGGGGGGCTGAGGCAGGCTGGGGGCTGGCCCTGATGACAGGCTGTTCCTGTGGCCTGTCCCCCTCCTCTCACCACAACGCCGACCCCCCGCCCCCCCAATCAAATAAATAAATCAGGGAATTAAAGGCCCTGCGTTCCCGCCCCCAAACTACGACCACCAACATCGCCACCATCACTAACACCACCACCATCGCGATGCCCACTGTCTGCCACAAACAGAACAGGTGAAGGCAGTGACTGGGGGGTGGATATGGTACTGGCTTCATGTCTCTTTAGACGTGTTCTGGTCCGTCGATCACCTCGGTCCTCCTCGAGCTTATGCACCCCTTGTTGACAGAGCTGCCGCCAGATGGACCGTTGAGCGGCAGCGTCCTCCAGCTGGGTCGAGTTCAGGCCGCACTTTTTCATGGTGGTCTTCAGTTGGTCTTTTTCTGGCCCTCTGCCGAGCGGCGGCCAAGATGTAACTGGCCATACAGCACTTTACGTGGTAAGCGCTCTTTCGGCTTCCTGATGACGTGACCGAGCCAGCGAAGTTGGTGCTGGGTGACTGTAGCCTCCATACTGATGCAGTTGGTCTTGCGGAGTATTTCATTATGGGGCACTCGGTCACGCCAGGTTATCCTCAGGATGCATTGCAGACATCTGATGTGGAAGGCCTCGAGCATCCTGAGGTGACGGCTGTGCAGGGTCCACGCCTCACAGCTGTAGAGGAGAGTTGTGAGTACAACTGCCAACAGATATTTTGGTGTGGAGGTTGAGGTCTTTATTTTGAAAGACCCTTCTCCTGAGTCTGCCAAATGAAGATGATGCCTGTTTAATCCGGTTTTGTATCTCCCTTTCGATGCTGCAGTCGTCAGAGAGGAAACTGCCCAGGTATTTGAAGGAGTCCACTATTGCAAGTGGTTTGTCAGAGATGGTGAAGGTTGGTAGATGAAATGGGGGAGTAGATGCCCACTGGCATACTACTTCGGTCTTTGCCACATTTATAGACAGACCCAGCCTACCATACGCCCTTGCAGCAGCTGTGAGGGTAGCTTGCAGTGCCTCCGGTGTGTGGGCCACAACTGCACAGTCATCTGCGCACTGCAGCTCGATGACATGCTCAGATGTTATTTTTGTGACCGCTTGAAGCCTTCGGATGTTAGATTTCTCAAGTAGTCCACAGTAACCCCACTGTCCTTCTTGATCTCCTCGTGGAGCAGCAATGTCACACACAGGAGGAAGATGTTAAAAAGAACTGGAGCTAGGATGCACCCCTTGACGTGTCTAAAATTGAATATTTATTTATTTATTAAAAATTGTGCATATTTTGATCACAAAATGATTGTTGATCTGCGCAGACATCTCACGTTATTACTAATTATTATGGTGATTATGGTGGCGATGGTGATGTTTGTGCTGGCCCCTGTGTGTGGTGTGGCCCCTGTGTGTGGCCTGTGTGTGGCCCCTGTGCGGCCCCCCTGTGTGTGTGGCCCCTGTGTGTGGCCCCCTGTGTGGCCCTGTGTGTGGCCCCTGTGTGTGGCCCCTGTGTGTGGCCCCTGTGTGTGGCCCCTGTGTGTGGCTGTGTGTGGCCCTGTGTGTGGCCCCTGTGTGTGGCCCCTGTGTGTGGCCCCTGTGTGTGGCCCCTGTGTGGCGGGGCAGCAGGCAGCAGGGCCCTGGTCTGTGGGAAGCCCCGCTGGCCCCCGCCTCCCACACGGGCCACTGAGGTTATCTCCCATCAGGAATCTGTGTGTGGGAAGGGCTGTTTATTGTTTTACCTTGGCCCCTGGTTCCTGAAATTGAAAATGTCCCAGGGAATTGTTTTACGGTTCCTGAAATTGAAAATGTTAAATCGGGCAGGGTTTTTTTTGGGGACTGATTTCTTAAAATAGCCAGACTCAGACCCTCGCTCCTACACGGCGGAAAGAAAAAAAGTTTGTTTTTTTTTTTTTGTCTATTTCCATGTTTCTGAGGCTCTGAGTGTGCGCTTGTGTTTGCAGTGTGGGAGGGAAAGTGTGAAAGAATCTCAAATCACTCTGAGCTTCTCGACGGTTTGCTTGATTTTATGAATGAGAGCTGAATGTGTGTAAACTAAAGCAGTGACTGCTAGTGGATACAGAATTTAGTTACATAGAGAAATAGAAAGGTCTTACACTGCCATGAACGCTTTCCCCTCTTTTAAATTGTTGTTATATTTCCTGCATTGCAGAAGAGCATAAAGGGTCTTTGTCATGTTTTTTTCCCCTAAATCTGATGTATTTAAAAATCTTGGGAACTTGGAAATGAAGTATGGTGTCTTTGTATGGTTGCCACAATATTCAGATGTTTTGGGCGCAAATAAAGGGAGAATGTGGAACGGGCTTTAAAAGCCTGTGATTCTGCCTCTAACGCCCACACACACGTTCCCTGCCTCTCCTGACATCTTTACTCCTTCATTCCTGAAGTGCAGAGAGACGTGCGTGTTGCTGTAAGACTTTGTGAAAGAGCTTTTGATTTTCTCTGCATCACATGTGATGGATCAGTTGGGTGCTCATTAAAGCGCTGGCTGTGAGGGGCAGGAGCGCGGGTTCGAGGCTGTGAGGCGCAGGGGGCAGGAGCGAGGGTTCGAGGCTGTGAGGCGCAGGGGCAGGAGAGCGGGTTCGAGGCTGTGAGGGGCAGGAGCGCGGGTTCGAGGCTGAGGAGCAGGGGCAGGAGGGGTTCGAGGCTGGGGAGGGGCAGGAGGGTTCGAGGCTGTGAGGGGCAGGAGCGGGTTCGAGGCTGTGAGGGGCAGGGGCAGGAGCGAGGGTTCGAGGCTGTGAGGCACAGGGGGCAGGAGCGGGTTCGAGGCTGAGAGGGGCAGGGGGCAGGAGCGAGGGTTCGAGGCTGTGAGGCACAGGGGGCAGGAGCGAGGGTTCGAGGCTGTGAGGCGCAGGGGGCAGGAGCGAGGGTTCGAGGCTGTGAGGCGCAGGGGGCAGGAGCGAGGGTTCGAGGCTGTGAGGCGCAGGGGGCAGGAGCGCGGGTTCGAGGCTGAGCGCAGGGGCAGGAGCGCGGGTTCGAGGCTGTGAGGGGCAGGGGGCAGGAGCGAGGGTTCGAGGCTGTGAGGCGCAGGGGGCAGGAGCGAGGGTTCGAGGCTGTGAGGCGCAGGGGCAGGAGCGCGGGTTCGAGGCTGTGAGGCGCAGGGGGCAGGAGCGCGGGTTCGAGGCTGTGAGGCGCAGGGGGCAGGAGCGGGTTCGAGGCTGTGAGGCGCAGGGGGCAGGAGCGCGGGTTCGAGGCTGTGAGGCGCGAGGCGGGTTCGAGGCTGTGAGGCGCAGGGGCAGGAGCGCGGGTTCGAGGCTGTGAGGGGCAGGAGCGCGGGTTCGAGGCTGTGAGGAGCAGGGGGCAGGAGCGCGGGTTCGAGGCTGTGAGGGGCAGGGGGCAGGAGCGCGGGTTCGAGGCTGTGAGGGGCAGGAGCGCGGGTTCGAGGCTGTGAGGAGCAGGGGGCAGGAGCGCGGGTTCGAGGCTGTGAGGGGCAGGAGCGCGGGTTCGAGGCTGTGAGGAGCAGGGGCAGGAGCGCGGGTTCGAGGCTGTGAGGAGCAGGGGGCA
>JAINUG010000116.1:2980000-2982500 GCA_029706075.1 Aldrovandia affinis
TTCTATCACCATCAACAAAACACAGAATTATGGAATTTCTCAGGGAAGAATGTTGTTGCATCCCTCCAGTAGAGTTCCAGACACTTGTAGAATAAAATGGTGTTTCTTTAATCCTGGCCTGCAGTGGGCACCCCGGTGGTGTTTATACGTGCTCCGCTCCTGGGGGGCAGGGGGGGCCCAGTGGTCTGGTCCTGGGGGCCCAGTGGTCTGGTCCTGGGGGCGCCAGTGGTCTGGTCCTGGGCAGGGGGCCCAGTGGTCTGGTCCTGGGGGCAGGGGGCAGGGGGCCCAGTGGTCTGGTCCTGGGGGGCAGGGGCCCAGTGGTCTGGTCGTCTGGGGGAATTCTCTGGCTCCTTGATGAAGAGCAGTCCGCCCGCTGTGTCGCCACGCCAACGCCGTGTTATTGCCACATGCGGGTGATCTGTGGTGGAAGGGTAGTGTAATGGTTAAGGAGCTGGGCTTGTAACTCAGAGATTGCTGGTTCAATTCCCAGGTGGAGCACTGCTGTTGTACCCTTGAGCTAAAGGTACTTAACCTGAATTGCTTCAGTAAAATATCCAGCTGTATAAATGGATTGTATGTTAAGAAATGTAAACTGATAAGAGTGTCTGCTAAATGCTAAATGCTAAAAAATCACTCTCCTCTCTCTCTCTCTCTCTCTCTCTCTCTCTCTCTCCCTCTCTCTCTCTCTCTCTCTCTCTCTCCCTCTCTCTCTCCCCTCTCTCTCTCTCTCTCTCTCTCTCTCTCTCCTCTCTCTCTCTCTCTCTCTCTCTCCCTCCCTCCCTCTCTCTCTCTCTCTCTCTCTCTCTCTCTCTCTCTCTCTCTCTCTCTCTCTCTCTCTCTCTCTCTCTCTCTCTCTCTCTCTCTCTCTCTCTCTCTCTCTCTCTCTCTCTCTCTCTCTCTCTCTCTCTCTCTCTCTCTCTCTCTCTCTCTCTCTCTCTCTCTCTCTCTCTCTCTCTAGGTACCTCTCTGATCTTCACGCCCCGGGTGATCCAGCATGGCAGTGCATTGTGGCGCAGCACAAGTGGATCCTGCAGCTCATGCAGACCTGCAAGGATAACTACGTCACCAGAGGCAAGCCGCTCCGCCCCCCACGCACACACTCACACACACACACACACGCACACACTCACACACACACACACACTCACACACACTCACACACGCACACACACTCACACTCACACACACACACACACACTCACACACACACACACACACACACACACACTCACACACACACACACAATCTTCCCACAATGCAACTTATGTGACGTTATAGATAGAACACGATCTGGAACTAGATGCTAGCTCCGGCTTTAAAGGGTTAGCATCGCTAGCCTCATATCTACGGGCCCAAACAACAGCAGCTGTTCCTTGCATACCCGCCCCCCCCTCTCTCCCCTGCAGGGGGCGCTGGGGTCACTGTTCACCTTGCGATGAGCGATGACTGAGGGCTCTGTGGGAGGGGCAGGGCCTGTGTCAGAGGGGCACTCTGGGTTTGTTATTGGAGCAGCTGGGTCTCCTCTCCTCTCCCTCTCCTCTCCTCTCTCCTCCTCCCCCCCTCCTCTCCCTCCTCTCCTCTCCTCTCTCTCCCCTCCTCTCCCTCCTCTCTCCTCTCCTCTCCTCTCCTCTCCCCTCCTCTCCCCTCCCTCCTCCCCTCTCCCCTCCTCTCCCTCTCCTCTCCTCTCCTCTTCTCTCTGTAGGGGATGGAGCTGATATATATGATAATCACCATGTTATAACACCATTATATACCATATTATATATGATAATCACCATGTTATAACTGCATTATATACCATATTATATATGATAATCACCATGTTATAACTGCATTGCGGCGCTGGTGGAACATGGATCCACATTCAGACTCAGTAGATCCCACGGAGGTTGTTTGTGTAGCGATGCAGTAAAGCTCAGAAACTCAAGCCAGTCGGATGATTTGTGGGAACGTCGTCGGCGCTGCGTCTAAACAAGCGTCTCCCTCTGCAGTCAGGGCGTATTTTACGGGGAAACGCGATCTGGCGCGGAGCGAGAGCTTCACACGACCGCGGCGCGCCTCACGAGCCCTCAGCAGCTGCAGCAGCTTCAGGGTGCAGGCCTCCTGCTTCAGCAGCTTCAGGGTGCAGGACTCCTGCTTCAGCAGCTTCAGGGTGCAGGACTCCAGCTTCAGCAGCTTCAGGGTGCAGGACTCCTGCTTCAGCAGCTTCAGGGTGCAGGACTCCTGCTTCAGCAGCTTCAGTGTGCAGGACTCCTGCTTCAGCAGCTTCAGTGTGCAGGACTCCTGCTTCAGCAGCTTCAGTGTGCAGGACTCCAGCTTCAGGGTGCAGGACTCCAGCTTCAGCAGCTTCAGGGTGCAGGACTCCAGCTTCAGCAGCTTCAGGGTGCAGGACTCCTGCTTCAGCAGCTTCAGTGTGCAGGACTCCAGCTTCAGGGTGCAGGACTCCAGCTTCAGCAGCTTCAGGGTGCAGGCCTCCTGCTTCAGCAGCTTCAGGGTGCA
>JAINUG010000116.1:2995000-3057500 GCA_029706075.1 Aldrovandia affinis
GGTATGGAATCATTTATTCTTATTGTGTATTTATTACTCATTAATTTGTTCAGTGTTTGTTGAGACGCATTGAGGCCAATTCATGCAGCGTCGCGTCATCTCTATGGTAACCAGCTGAGCAAACTGACATTTTTTACTTTGACAAAAAAGGCTAAAGTTAGCAAGCTTTATTTGGCCGTGATACCAGGTTGCTAACTAGCTAGCTAGATATCGATAGTTTTACTTAGCTAATAGAGTCCACTTGTATCTGCATTACAGCTCATCTCTGTTGAGATTCCTTGAAATCTCCCCCAATGAATTGTCGCTTGTGTCGTGCGACACTTGTTGCATAAACCATAAATTGGCCTTTAGAGAGGCTTACAAGGCTGATATGGCAACCTCCGATGAGATAAGATAAAGTATAACTCATCTCATATCAATATTAGACTTGTCATGACTCATTGCCATAGAATCATATCAGAAGAGCATCAGACCCAGTGATGGCAGTGGCGCTGAGCGTCGAGGGGAAAAACAGCGCTGAAACAACATTCCACCGCCAAAAGCAGCTCACAGTTACGCTGAAAACCTCAATGAGACTAACCTGGTTAAATATGTAAAATAAAAGCAACATGCTTGCACCGTGCTGTGGTGTTACATTCCCAGAGCCTGCAGCCTTGAATGCACCATGCACCATGCGCCATGCACCATGCGCCATGCACCATGCTGCTGTGCCTCAGTGCGCTGGCTGGGCTGTGCTCCTGTGACACGCTGCCTGCTGTCTGTGATTGGCAGGCACCAGCAGGAGAGCAGAGCTTCGGTTCGTCTCAGGATGTGTGTTTCCATGGCGATGCAAAGGCGTGTTGTGTGGATGGCTTCGTTCGCTCGTTTTTCTGATTAGTCGATCTGAGGCGGATTTGGTTGGTTTAGGTGGTTTTATAACTCAGAGAGAGTAAGTGGCCGGTGGTTTTATAACTCAGAGGGTGTAAGTGGCCGGTGGTTTGTGTGGTGCTGACGTTGGCCTGTTCCCTGTGGCAGCCGGCCCAGTTTGAGCTGGCCGTGGTGCAGATGCTGCAGTCGCTGAAAGAGACGATGGACTGCAAGCCTGGAGAAATGAACGTGAGCAGCACTCCCACGCCCATCTGCTCTTCCCTGTCCTTCATTCTCTCATCCCTCCATTCCTCCATCCTTTCATCAACATCCCCTCCTCTCTCCCCATTGGCCTCTCTTCCTCCACCCCTCCATCCCTCTGCACTCATCCCCTGCACTCTTTAAGTCATGAGATCATCCCTCTGCACTCATCCCCTGCACTCTTTAAGTCATGAGATCATCCCTCTGCACTCATCCCCTGCACTCTTTAAGTCATGAGATCATCCCTCCATCCCCTCCTCTCTTCACACATCTCCCATGATGCCTCACACCTGATGCAGATCTGTCAGATGTGTGTGCAGTGTGTGTGTGTGTTTTCTGTTGTGAAGGGGACCTTCATTTTAATTTGAACACATGATGTATTTATTAATATATTTATGTATCTAATACTCTGTTTATCAGTTTAATTAATAATGAACCAGCAGCTCATGAACTCTGTGGTACCCTTTGATACTTGGAGGAGGTCAGCACACACTATTCTACATCTCAAAGTTAACCATTTACATTTTACATTTTAAGCATTTAGCAGACGCTCTTATCCAGAGCAACTTACAAGATGTGCATTAATACACGGTAGGAACAATCATAGTTTGCGCAAGAGATCAGTGCAGTAATACAGCGATAGACATCATTGCAGGCAGCTGCGTGCCATACCTGTAACACTGGGAAGGAAAAGGTTAGTGTTTCTGTAAAAAAATATTATTTAATGGAGTAACCAGGGGTATATAGTGTTGAGCAAGTAGGCAGTGGTGATGAGAATTAGCTCGATGTGCAGAATTCAGAACAGAACAATGCGCACTTCCCTCTTTTTTCTGTTATGAAAACAATGGCCTGGGGAATCAGGACTGAATTCTGTGGAAAACAGGATCAAGTGTACATTTCAAGATTAAATAGCAGGCTAACAGGTACATCTTAACACAACTAGAATTTACATCCTAACTCTTTCACTCATTAAGTGAACTTGTTCAATTACACACCGCGGTTTTCAACAGTCACTGAGTTGTTTCATTATACACACCTGGGTTCATTTAAAGACTTGTTTATGAGCGAAAGGATATTCTCTTAAATCTGTAAAATCACTTTCACATCACCAACCCCCGATTTTCTATCATTTTATTTTCAGTTTTTCCCCCGTTTTCTCCCAATTTTGTAGCCAATTACCCGTGTGCTCATTTCAATCCCCCTACCCCTATAGTTCGCTGCTGTAGTCCTGTGACCGGCAGTGACAAGGGTGTAGCGCTGCCTCCTCCGAGACAACACTCGTCGTGCCGTCGACTGTAATTCCGGTCCACTCCTGTGCTCAGCGAGCTGTGTGTGTCGGCTTCCCTCCCCCCTCCCTGGGGCGGACAGCCAGAGCCGACTCTGGCGGGACGGGGAATCGAACCCCAGTCTCTGTGGCCAGTGTCGAACGTTGTAACCACTGGACCACGCGGGAGGCCCACCAACCCCCCCTTTTAAGATACAGTTGCTTTAATTGAATGAAACGGTCATTCATGTCTCACATCAATTCTTAGTGACTTCTCTCCCATCTCCCTGAAGGACCTTATAGAACTGGTGGGCTCTATGAAAACCTCCTCAAGCCCATTAGATATTATACCGACATGTATGCTTAAAAATGTAGGCCTACTCACTTCCATCGGCCCGTGTCTGGTTTCCATTATAAACTGCTCCCTGCAAACTGGTTGTGTCCCATTATATTTTAAACAAGCAGTTGTTCAGCCTCTCTTAAAGAAGCTGAACCTTGATCCCTCCCTCCCCCCAAACTATAGGCCCATATCAAAATTACCATTCATCTCAAAAATCACAGAGAAGGTTGTTGCCAATCAACTCACTGCTGCTCTGAATGCACACTCCATTTTTGATCAATTCCAATCCGGTTTCCGTCAGAAGCACTCCACCGAAACAGCTCTCCTCAGAGTCTCTAATGACATCATGAGTTCATCTGATGTGGGAAAATGCTCTGTTCTGGTGTTATTAGATCTGAGTGCAGCGTTTGATACTGTTGATCACTGCATTCTGATCGAAAGACTTAGGCAGTGGGCTGGTATCACTGGGAGCGCCCTGGACTGGTTCTCCTCTTACCTTCATGATAGGAGTTTCTCTGTGTCTGCCGGCCCTTTTACATCTGAAACTGCTGCCTTGTCCTGTGGTGTGCCTCAGGGCTCTGTTTTGGGTCCGACTTTGTTTGCACTTTACATGCTGCCCCTAGGTATAATAATTAGCAAGTTTAAAGATGTCTCTTACCACTGTTACGCAGACGACATCCAATTATACATCTCGTTCAAGCCAGACCAAACTGACAAGCTTTCTGCCTTACATGACTGTCTGACTGCTGTTAAGGACTGGATGGCTAACAACTTCCTACAGCTAAACGCAGAGAAGACAGAGGTTCTTATTATTGGTTCAGATAAAGTCACTTCAAAAGTAGCTACCTGTATGGGGACCCTCTCAACAACAGTAAGGACTATGCTCAGAAATCTTGGTGTTATTTTTGACCAATCAATGCTTTTTGATCATCACATTAGGTCACTGACGCGTACATGTTTTTTCCATCTGCGAAACATTGCAAAACTTCGGTCTGTTGTGTCCCATGTTGAGTTGGAAATGATTATCCACGCCTTTGTGTCATCTCGCCTGGACTATTGCAACTCCTTGTTCACCTGTCTCGACATGTCCACCCTAGACCGGCTACAATTAGTCCAAAATGCAGCTGCAAGGCTGTTGACTAGGTCCAGAAAGTCATGTCGTATCACCCCCATCTTGGTTTCCCTACACTGGCTCCCCATCAAATTTAGGATTCAGTTTAAGATTCTTGTCATCACCTACAGAGCCCTTCATGGTCAGGCACCTGCTTACATCTGTGACCTACTGCATCCCTACATCACCAGTAGGTCTCTCAGGTCCTCTGACCAGGGTTTGTTGGTTGTCCCTCGTTCCAGGCTAAAAACAAAAGGTGATCGAGCTTTTCAAACTGTGGCTCCCAGACTATGGAATGCTCTTCCCCTGGACTTAAGATCAGTGGTCTCAGTCGAAGCTTTTAAAAAGCAGCTAAAGACTCTCCTGTTCAGACAGGCTTTCGCCTAAACCCTTTGCTGTGTCTTCTTTATTATTTTTATGCCCTTGCTGTTTTTTTTCTTGTTTTTTTTTAGGCCTACTTGTTTTATTAACTTATATTAATGAATAATCAACTTGAAGTTGAACCTGCTATCTTCTTTGCACTTTAATGATGTTTTTACATGTGAAGCACTTTGTGACCCTGGTCTGTGATAGGTGCTATATAAATAAACTTTACTTACTTACTTACTTACAGTAACGGGCTCTGTAGCTACACTCAGACTGGCCCTCACAGCACCAGGGTGGCCCAGCGCTGTCAAATGTGTTCCGCATCGGAAAAGAAACATGGCTGGAATCTTTATGGCAGACGCCATCTCGGATCCAGTTTCATTCTTATTCCAAAGGCAGATTCAGTTGGGCAGGTTTCGCCCTGCTGAGGGTGGAGGGTTCGGGTCTGTGAAGGTATTCAGGTGCCTGTGTCATTACCACAGAGTTCACAGAGCCACATAATCACTTTCACTCAACACATGATCCATCTCAACCTGACGTTAAGGGACAGCAGGAGAGCCCTAATCATCGCCAGGAAATGGGAAATAAATCTTTACGTTTCTTCTGTAGATCTTTCAGTTGGACAGAACCCAGGACAGAGCGTGTGAGCTGTGTGTCGGGATAATGAAGGTAAAACCAGTATTTCATGTTTCATATTTATCCTTGATTAATCTGCCTCCTTGATTGTCTGTAGTTCAGAAAGGAGACGGTTCTTGTTGTGTGTCTCTGTTCAGTACTTGGGGATGTTTTCTAAAGCTGTCCCGTTGTCTGATTGTGTTTGTCCTCCATGAGCACATGAATGTTTCCCTGTGTTTAAAGTGAGCGTTTAAAGTGTGTGTGCGGTGTCGGCTCCATCAGTCTAACCGCGCCCCTGTGAGCGTTTAAAGTGTGTGTGCGGTGTCAGTTCCATCGGTCTAACCGCGCCCCTGCGAGCGTTTAAAGTGTGTGTGCAGTGTCAGTTCCATCGGTCTAACCGCGCCCCTGTGGGGATTCTCTCACTTTTCATCGTTTTCTCGTGAAAACTTGACCAAGTATTTCCACCGTCTTTTGTTGTCGATTTCAGGTGTTTATAAATTGTCTGGAACAATTAAGTACCAAAAGCGACGGTGACATCGACACCTCACAGTGAGTATGACACTGGAGGGTTCTTTCACCTTTCTCTTGGGACATCCTGTTTATTGCGATGTTCCAAGTCATCAGGGGAGAGTTCAGCATGTCATCCATCAGTGGCAGATGCAATCTGAAGTGTGGATCATACAAGCTGCCAGTTTGGCATTTTAAAGTGTCAGTGTAAAAGTTTTGACTTTTCAGATTTTAATTTCAAAGGGTTCTTAAGGTTGTAAATGAGACACTAAATTCAGATTAGAAAGATTAAAAAATTGCTTTTAAAAAAGAGAGAAAGTATGAAAAAGAGCTCGACACACTCTTTTAAAGTCATTTAAAGTTTTCAGAAAAGGGATCCCTCTCCTCTA
This sequence comes from Aldrovandia affinis, assembly GCA_029706075.1. Taxonomy (NCBI): domain Eukaryota; kingdom Metazoa; phylum Chordata; class Actinopteri; order Notacanthiformes; family Halosauridae; genus Aldrovandia; species Aldrovandia affinis. Next base: position 3,000,700 of record JAINUG010000116.1, read on the forward strand.
TGACCATTCCCTTCTGCACAGCTGAGACACAGCCGGCGCTCTGTGACTGGGAGATGTTTACAGCAGCTGCATTTCTCCTTTCTAGTTTGAGTTGCTAAAAGTGACAGTTGGAAATGAATGCCCTTTTTTCTGCCCTGCTGCATCTAAGATGTTTGTTCTCAGAGCGTAACCCTTCTCTCTCTTCCAGCATGTCTGGGGATATTTCCTCTCCCGACCTCCTGGGCAGCCTGCATGAGGACTTCAGCCCAACCCTGGTACGTTCTTAACATGTTCATGGGTTTGGACCATGGCTCCGTGTAGCAGGCCCTCACTGGGCTCAGAACCTGTCTCCTCTGGGTCACATCTGGGTCACATCTGGGTCCAGAACCTGTCTCCTCTGGGTCCCACTGGGCTCAGAACCTGTCTCCTCTGGGTCCCACTGGGCTCAGAACCTGTCTCCTCTGGGTCCCACTGGGCTCAGAACCTGTCTCCATCTGGGTCACATCTGGGTCCCACTGGGCTCAGAACCTGTCTCCTCTGGGTCCCACTGGGTCACTGTCTCCTCTGGGTCACCCTGGGTCACATCTGGCACCATCCCGTCCCACTGGGCACAGGTGGGCAGATACATCTGGGTCGACTGGGTCCACTGCAGGGTCAGCTGAGCGCCTGGAGCTCAGAACCTGTCTCCTCTGGGTCACGGGGACCCGTTCACAAGCCACCGCCAGGGCCGCGGAACGCAGATCCCTCTAGGTTCGCTGCAGGGGCGAGCGCCACCGCAGGGCCGCGGAACGCTCTCTCTCTCGCGCGCCGGGGCGAGCCGGGGCAAGCCACCGCGGGGCCGCGGAACGCTCTCTCTCTCACGCGCCGGGGCAAGCCACCGCAGGGCCGCGGAACGCTCGCTGACGGTTCCTGGTAAGTCTGGAGAGAGAGAGACGTGTCTGTTTCCTACAAACTGTTTTTCTGTGAAATTCAAGGAAATGTACCTGAGTGCAGCGCCTGGAGGAGGCCGTTCCTGTAAGGGGGGGGGGGGCGGGGGGGGGCAGGCGTTCCTGGGGGGCGGGGGGCAGGGGGGCAGGGGAGCCGTCTCCCGTTGGGGGTTTCCCTGCTGCGATGTCAGAGCCGCCCGATTTCCCCAGAACGACAAATCTTACTCAACGCTCTGTCAGAGGCGCTGAATCAGAGCCCCCTGTGTGTGAGTATGTGTGTGTGTGTGTGTGTGAAGTGTGTGTGTGTGTGTGTGTGTGTGTGTGTGTGTGTGTGAGAGAGAGTGTGTGTGTGTGAGTGAGAGTGTGTGTGTGTGTGTGTGAGAGAGAGTGTGTGTGTGTGAGTGTGTGAGAGAGAGAGAGTGTGTGTGAGAGTGTGTGTGTGAGTGTGTGTGAGTGAGTGTGTGTGTGAGAGAGAGAGAGAGAGAGAGTGTGTGTGTGTGTGTGTGTGTGTGTGTGTGAGAGTGTGAGTGTGAGTGTGTGTGTGTGTGTGTGTGTGTGTGTGTGAGTGAGTGTGTGTGTGAGTGTGAGTGTGAGTGTGTGTGTGTGTGTGTGTGTGTGTGTGTGTGTGTGTGTGTGTGTGTGTACGTGCTGAATGCAGTCCTGGGAACCCTGGGGTTGATCCTGTTGGTTCCAGTTGGAAGTGTATTCACACATAATAAGCTGTTCATTGAGCTGTAGTCTATAAAGGGGCTTTATTAAGTCAATCTGATTTAATTTGATAAATTGATTGAGTGACAGATGAAAACACTGTTATCCTAAAGGCTGAAAGGCTGGTGTTAGGACACACTGAAACTCAACATCGCCCATGGGAAGGAAAGTATAGCGATGAGCCAAACCTGCGTTCTGGGAAAATCAAAGATGAAAAAAACCACGTATGCACGCAGATGCACGTTCTCAATTTCCTTCGCTGATTTTCGAGATTGGCTGTAAGAGCAGCCTGCACACGCGCACCCAGGACTGGGTCTGGAGAGCATGCTGCTGTACCCCCCCCTCGAGCTCTGAAACCGCAGGTCTGTCCGTCTGAGATGTGTGCGTCTCTCTCTGTCTGTCCCCGGGTGCAGGAGCAGCGGCTGCTCATCATCCTCAGTAACTGCCAGCACCTGGAGAAGCACACCTTCCTCAACCTGGCCGACCACTTCGAGAAGCACGGCTTCCTGAGCACCGAGAAGATCACTCGGGTGAGTGGGTCCCCTCACCATCCCCCCCCATCCCCCTCACCGGCGGGCGGCGGGGCGGGGCGGGGCAGGGTGGGGTGGGGTGGGGTGGGGTGGGGTGATCTCCCGGGGATGGGGGGGTAAGGGCAGTAGGGGGGTAAGGGAGTAGGGGGGTAGTAGGGAAATAGTCACTTTTTTTGTCCTACAGCCTGAAATGAAAGTACATAAAATCCATCTTTTTCCAGCTTTATTTACACATTTTGCCTTACAACATTCAAGTGAAAAAAGGGCACAATTTCTGATAATTAATCAAAAATGAAAAACTAAAATAACAGGATTGGAAAAGTTAATTGGCCTCCACCTGACATCAATTGTAGTGGTTTTGATTATTTCACAATAAAACCAGCTGTTCCTTGAGGATTCCACTCCTAGTAGTGCATGGTAACGCAAAGAATTCACCATGGCTGGAAAGTTATGAGAAGGATATTAAAAGATTTCAAAGGCTTTAACTATCCCTCTGAGTACCGTTCAGAGTTATTAAGAAGTGGAAGGCATATGGCACCACCCACACCTTGCCAAGATCGGGCCGTCCCTCCAAACTGGATGACCGAGCCAGGATTGATCAGGGAAGCTACCAAGAGGCCAATGGCAACCTTGAAGGAGTTACAAGTCTTAATGGCAGAGATTGGGCGATCTGTACATGTGATAACAATCTCACAAGCTTTACACAAAGCTGGCCTGTATGGCAGGGTGGCAAGAAAGAAGCCTCTTCTGAAAAAGTGTCACACTGAGTCTCGTTTACGTTATGCGAAGAAACATATAGAAGATTCTGATGTGGCAAAAGGTTATATGGTCAGATGAGACCAAGATTGAACTTTTTGGACTGAACTCCAAGCGCAGAAACCAAACACAGCACACCACCCAAAACACACCATACCTACAGTGAAGCATGGTGGTGGCAGCATTATGTTGTGGGGGTGTTTCTCTTCAGCGGGGACTAGCCAATTGGTCAGGATTGAAGGGAAACTGGATGCTGCCAAGTACACCCAAATTCTTGAGGAAAACCTGCGGCCCTCTGCTAGACAGCTGAAGATGGGCAGGTGGTTCACCTTCCAGCATGACAACGACCCAAAACACACCGCCAAAAAAACAACACAGTGGCTAAAGGACAGGAAGGTGAATGTCCTTGAGTGGCCTAGTCAGAGCCCTGACCTAAATCCTATAGAACATCTGTGGATGGACTTGAAGAGTGCAGTCCATCGCCACTCACCACAGAATTTGACTGAACTGGAACAGTTCTGCAAGGAAGAATGGGCAAATATTGCCCAATCTAGGTGCGCAAAGCTGGTAGAGACATATCCAAACAGACTGATGGCTGTAATTAAAGCAAAAGGTGCCTCTACAAAGTATTAAATCAGGGGACTGATCACTTTTCCAACCCTGTTATTCTAGTTTTTCATTTTTTATGAATTATCGGAAATTGTGCCCTTTTTTTTCACTTGAATGTTGTAAGGCAAAATGTGTAAATAAAGCTGGAAAAAGATGGAGTTTATGTACTTTCATTTCAGGCTGTAAGACAAAAAAAGTGACTATTTCAAAAGTCAACTTTCTATAGGCACTGTACATACATACATGCCATTTAGCAGACTTACAGTAATGAATGCATACATTTTTCACTATATGTGGTCCCAAAGAGGATTGAACCCACAACCTAAGTGTTGCCAATGCCATGCTTTACCTACTGAGACACACAGAACCACGCTCTACCTACTGAGCCACACAGAACTATGCTCTACCTACTGAGCCACACAGAACCACACTCTACCTACTGAGACACACAGAACCACGCTCTACCTACTGAGCCACACAGAACCACGCTCTACCTACTGAGCCACACAGAACTATGCTCTACCTACTGAGCCACACAGAACCACACTCTACCTACTGAGACACACAGAACCATGCTCTACCTACTGAGCCACACAGAACCATGCTCTACCTACTGAGCCACACAGAACACACACACACACACACACACACACACACACACACACACACACACACACACACTCTCTCTCTCACTCTCACTCAGTTTCATTATTGTACAACATTGACCGGCTGCAGCCTGTATGTTTTAAGGGTGGGTGTGTTTTGGGTTAAAGATTATTTATCAAAGTGATGAGAAGTGAGGATGTTTTTAGAGCGCTGCAATGACTTTCTCTAAAGACGAGACGGAGGCTGGCTTTGAGCACACTCACTCACTCACACACTCACTCACTCACTCAGGTCACTCACTCAGGTCACAGTCATTGTGAGCAGCGATCAGTCAGCCATGACCCTCAGATACCCAGCACAGGGAGTCTTCCAGTAAAGACCAATCCGACCAATCAGAGACATTCTGTGCTTTTTCTCGACATGTATAGCCGCTGCACTGTCTCGCCCTCATGCTCCTGATGATTCTCAGCCTCACGTCTTTAACAAAACTGATTCATGTGGAACTTTAAGAACTTTAAAAACACGAGACGTTTGGGTTTCCTGGATGGAGCACTAGTCCCTGCTGCATCAGTACAGACTGTTGCCGTGAGACCCGCCTAGCGATGCGCAACTGACCACAGTGTCACGGGGGGCTTCCCCACCTCGTTTGTAAGAAGCAGCAGTTGGCTGGACATGCTTCAGAGGACACACCCGCGCTGTCTGTGCTTTCCCAGCCTGACACAGCGTTGTCACAGCGATGGTAAATGTTACCGCATTTGCAGATATAATCACACATACAAATATAATCGCAATTCAGTTACTGTACCAATAAAAATCCATCCATCCTCTCTTGCATTTGTTATTTTAACAACTGACTGTGAGAGGAAATGTTCGGTGTAATTCAGCTCTATCAGAGTCCAGACGGGATGAAAAGGACTTGGTCTGAAATGAGCTCTTATGAGGTGTAACGCTGAACTCTGAAATGAGCTCTTATGAGGTGTAACGCTGAACTCTGAAATGAGCTCTTATGAGGTGTAGCGCTGAGCTCTGAAATGAGCTCTTATGAGGTGTAACGCTGAACTCTGAAATGAGCTCTTATGAGGTGTAACGCTGAACTCTGAAATGAGCTCTTATGAGGTGTAGCGCTGAACTCTGAAATTAGCTCTTATGAGGTGTAACGCTGAACTCTGAAATGAGCTCTTATGAGGTGTAACGCTGAACTCTGAAATGAGCTCTTATGAGGTGTAACACTGAACTCTGAAATGAGCTCTTATGAGGTGTAACGCTGAACTCTGCCGCTCCTGTTCGTCGCAGCTGAGCCTCCGGGTGTGCGGCCTCAGAGCTCACTCACGCCGTTGAGTTTCACAGCGATCACAAACGGGCAGCCTGGTGCTTTCCTCTCGGGGGGAGAGAGGCGTAACCGGTCCTGTGTGGATGGGGTCACATTACTGTTATATTTTCTGTTTCTATTTGACTTTTAAAAAAGGATCCACTGGAATTTGTGAAGGTTTTTCTTTGTCTCTGCTAGCCAGTACAGCCAATGGGAATGTGTGTGAAAAAGTTCCCGAAATAACACAATTCAAATCAGTACTGACTGAATTCACATTGAAGCACATGGGGGGGTTGGGTTAATCTAGGCCATGTGTGAATAGATACCTCTGGTTTAGATCTGTATTCTGAGAGAGGGGTCCACCACAAAAACGTTGAATCTGAATTTGTTAAATAACAGATGTTAGGGAGCATACAGAAATATTATAATCCACTTATAGCAACTGGACATGTGTCAGTATCACAATGCTTATCATTCATGCTTCATTGCCTTATGTCAGGTGTTATAAACCTGTCGTAATATTTGTGTTCTTATTACAACATTACATTACAGGCATTTGGCAGACGCTCTTATCCAGAGCGACGTACAACAAAGTGTTAAAGATTGTTCTTGCCATTATTGAGTGCTTATAAACTGGTTATTAAGACCCTCATGAAGTATTAGTAAATGTGCCTTCAGTGTGTGAGTGTGTGTGTGTGTGTGAGTGTGTGTGTGAGTGTGAGTGTGAGTGTGTGTGAGTGTGAGTGTGGGTGTGTGTGAGTGTGTGTGAGTGTGTGAGTGTGAGTGTGTGGGTGGGTGTGTGGTGGGTGTGAGTGAGTGTGTGGGTGTGTGTGAGTGTGTGGGTGGGTGGGTGTGTGTGTGAGTGTGTGGGTGGGTGTGAGTGTGAGTGTGTGGGTGTGTGTGAGTGGTGAGTGTGAGTGTGTGTGTGTGTGAGTGTGTGAGTGTGTGTGAGTGGTGAGTGAGTAGTGAGTGTGTGTGTGTGAGTGAGTGAGTGTGTGAATAGTGAGTGAGTAGTGAGAGTGTGATTCTGTTATATGTTATATGTTTTGTATGTCTGCAACTAATTGTTTTCTTGCTGCCTGTCTTGGCCAGGACACACTTGAAAAATAGATTTTTAATCTCAATGTGGCTTTTCTGGTTAAATAAAGGTTAAATGTTTTAAAAAAGTGTGTGTGTGAGTGAGTAGTGAGTGAGTAGTGAGTGAGTAGTGAGTGAGTAGTGAGTGAGTGGTGTGTGAGTGGTGAGTGAGTAGTGAGTGAGTAGTGAGTGAGTGGTGAGTGAGTAGTGTGTGAGTAGCGAGTGAGTGTGAGTGAGTGGTGAGTGAGTGGTGTGTGAGTAGTGTGTGAGTGAGTAGTGAGTGAGTAGTGTGTGAGTAGTGAGTGAGTAGTGTGTGAGTAGTGTGTGAGTGAGTAGTGAGTGAGTAGTGAGTGAGTAGTGAGTGAGTAGTGTGTGAGTAGTGTGTGAGTAGTGAGTGAGTAGTGTGTGAGTAGTGTGTGAGTAGTGTGTGAGTAGTGAGTGAGTAGTGTGTGAGTAGTGAGTGAGTAGTGTGTGAGTAGTGTGTGAGTGTGAGTGAGTGAGTAGTGAGTGAGTAGTGTGTGAGTAGTGTGTGAGTAGTGTGTGAGTAGTGAGTGAGTAGTGTGTGAGTAGTGAGTGAGTGAGTAGTGAGGAAGAAACAGCCGTACAGGCCAGAGTGACGAGGCGGTCCCTTGCTGTGGTTGCGCAGGTGAGTGTGGATTCGGTGAGGGAGCTGGACGAGAGGCTGTTTGAGTCGTACATCGAGAAGAGGGCCGACCCCATCGTTGGGTCCCTGGAACCGGGCATCTACGCCGGGTACTTCGACTGGAAGGACTGCCAGCACCCCACAGGTATGAGCGAAATCATGCTGTATAAAAAACCTGATTTTACCAGAGTGATATCAATGAAGTCAATAAAATAGTAAGAGAAGAAGAACTTATATTTATTCATTTTATTTACGGTATTATTTTGTGATAGGAGGAGGGATTGGCTAACTGAATACTTGTTTAAACTACTTGAGGCCAGTTTCTCCAGTGGTTTTTGTGTAAGTTAGCATTGTGGCTAATTAGTAAACCTTTTGTGTCCAAACTGTCTTTCTCGTGCATTAATAAGGAGGAAGGAATAGGAATACACTTTATTAGCCATGTTACACAAGGTAATTGGAATTTGTCTTTTCGCATATCTCTCCTAGATGCACACACACATAGACCACTGTACATATGTATTCCATCAGGCAGTGAACAGTGAATGCACAGTGACTGTTTTGTGGGTTTTTTGTGTTTACTGTCTGAAGGAGCAGGCAGAGCAGAACTCCGGGAACGATAGAGTAACCCTCCCATATTCACTGTTTCATATTCACTGTTCCATATTCACCGTTTCATATTCACTGTTCCATATTCACTGTTCCATATTCACTGTTCCATATTCACTGTTCCATATTCACTGTTCCATATTCACTGTTTCATATTCACTGTTCCATATTCACTGTTCCATATTCACCGTTTCATATTCACTGTTCCATATTCACTGTTTCATATTCACTGTTCCATATTCACTGTTTCATATTCACTGTTCCATATTCACTGTTTCATATTCACTGTTCCATATTCACTGTTTCATATTCACTGTTCCATATTCACTGTTTCATATTCACTGTTTCATATTCACTGTTCATATTCACCGTTTCATATTCACTGTTTCATATATGCATTTTTCATAATTATATCTTTATTTGCCTAGCACATTTCCAGCAGTGCAGCACAAAGTGCTTCACAAAATGTAAAATAATAATGACAGCATTAAACCCAGTTTAAGAAGAAACTATTTTACAAAGACTCCTGAAAGTGCAGACAAAGTTTAAAAGATTGTAAAAATATATATTTGATAAAAGTGTGTTTTTAGAAGGGTTTTTAAAGAGGACACTGGAGCAGCCGCTCTCGTATCTACCGGAAGTCTGTTCCAGAGTCTCACAATTTACATATTAGGCATTTATACATTTTACATACAATCCATTTATACAGCTGGATATTTTACTGAAGCAATTCAGGTTAAGTACCTTTAGCTCAAGGGTACAACAGCAGTGTCCCCCACCTGGGAATCGAACCTGCAACCTTTGCCTTACAAGCCCAGCTCCCTAACCATTATACTACACTGCCGTCTCGGATCCTTATCTGAGGGTTTAAGTGGGTGACCGGAGTGATCAGGTGACCAGAGCTCAGTCATAAATTCAGGTTCCAGGCCATGCATTGCTTTGGAACCAATTAATAACATTTTAAAATCAACCCTGAACTCAATTGGCTGTCATGTGATCTCGTCATCAGCCTGGATCCAGAGCTGGCGGCTCAAAGAGGAATATAGGGAATCGCAATAATCTAAACGAGACGAGATAAAAACATGTAGTCCCCTAATGATTAAAATTGACCGGATTTTAGATATGTTTCTTAACTGGTAAAAGCACAACTGAATTGACTGTTGTGTGTTGATCAAAATTTAGATTAGGATCAGAAATCACACCAAGATTTCTGGATGTGGATTTCACGTGTGGGGCAAGAGAACCAAGATTCAACTTTGCTTTGCATTGAGTCCTGGACCAACGATCAAAAACGTTAGAGTTTAGCTGGATGAAGGTTTGAGACATTCAGCTTTGAACATCAGCTCTCATATCAGAATATCATGTTTGCATTATCACGCTGTTGGAGGAAGTACTGCTTTCCCATACTCTACACAACTTTCCCTCCTTTGCAGATATTTCATGGCACGTGACCTTTCAGAAATGTTATTAGGCCACATTGCCCACTGCTACAAATCTCAAAGTCTCTTTGGAGAACTTTGGCGACTGCAAACTGACATTTATGTCCGAGGTCAAACATGTGTGAGTGTGATAAGCTGTGTGATTGTGCTGTTATTTCTGGAGGGGTATCCCACCTGACCTTTACTGATGGTCTCTGCGCTGCGTTCAGCGCCCCATCAGGCCCGCCTACAGGAAACCCGGGTTCGAGAGGCCAGAGGGAATCCACTCTGTGTGAACATGTGTTCCAGGCCTCAGAGCCATCAACCTGTTCGCTTTTAAAAACTCAAAGGCTGTGAAAGTGGTTGGTTGTTTTAACATTGGTTTTATGCCTTTTATGAAGCTCTGCTTTCTGTAGGTGTGTGTGTCTCCCTACTGTACAACAAACGGCGACATCAGCGTTCTGTTTTCCAAAGCAGACAATCTGTCTGATAAACTGGTTACACTACAAGGGCAGGAAATAGCATGTGAAGTCTTATTCTGAAGTCTGTTCTGAGATAGAACTTCATTTGTTGTACGAGGATAGTATGTTTGCATACTAACACTAACACAACAGTCTTTCTCTGAACAGTCATTTAATGAAACTTCTATAGAATGGGGTGTTCAAGCACATACGATTTTTATGTGATAAATAGTCATGTTTAGCATCGTGGTAATAACTGGCATTTTTGCGTAAGTGGATGTCTGTACCTAATTGATCCTTGGTGGCAGTAGTCTCCCATGGGATTAACACCAATTTATATATTTGGAACTTCCTGTTGTGAGCATTAATTGTGTCTCTCCCAAATTAACAGTAATAATGGATTGCATTTATACAGTGCATTTCATCTCATCTCAGAATCTTTCATCTTACAGTGAAGGGAGGGAGACCATTTTCACATTAAAAATGCCTCAGTATTGTACTGTATCATGTGTTTACCATCTCTCTTAATCAATTCAGTCTTTTTTGTTTGTTTGTTTGTGCCCATATCCTGTTTGCATCATGTTTCACATGTCAAAAACAGTGACTGAAAAAGTGGAAAATGTGGTTTTAAGTTGAATTGAGAGTCTCTCTCCTCTCCCTCTACCTCTCTCTGTCTCTGTCTTCCTCTCCCTCTCTCTCCCTCCCCCTCTCTCTCTCTCTCCCTCTACCTCTCTCTGTCTTCCGCTCTGTCTCTCCCTCTCTCTCTGTCTCTCCCTCTCTCCCCCTCCCTCTCCCTCTCTCTCTCCTCTCTCTCCCCCTCTCTCCCTCCCCCCTCTCCCTCCCTCCTCTCCCTCCCTCCCTCCCTCTCTCTCTCCCTCTCTCCCCCTCTCTCCCTCTCTCCCTCTCTCTCTCCCTCTCTCTCTCTCTCTCTCTCTCTCTCTCTCCCCCTCCTCTCCCTCCCTCCCTCCCTCCTCCCTCCCTCCCTCCCTCCCTCCCTCTCCCTCCCTCCCTCCTCTCCCTCCCTCCTCCCTCCCTCCCTCCTCTCCCTCCCTCCCTCCCTCCCTCCTCTCCCTCCCTCCCTCCCTCCCTCCCTCCCTCCCTCCCTCCCTCCCTCCCTCCCTCCCTCCTCCCTCTCCCTCTCTCCCTCCCCCTCTCCCTCCCTCCCTCCCTCCTCTCCCTCCCTCCCTCTCCCTCCCTCCCTCCCTCCTCTCCCTCCCTCCCTCCCTCCCCCCCTCTCTCTCTCTCTCCCTCTCGCTCCCCCCCTCCCTAGTCCCTCACACTTTAGGTTTCTCGTGAGACCCGGGGTTTTGTGGCTGGGCTCCAGCGCCCAAAGTCGCCACACGTCTTTTTGAACAGGAAACGTTTTTTTACGGGTAAATTAAAGCCGTAGCTTGACGCTCAGGGGAAAGAGCGTGCACGCACTCACAGTCCCACAATGCAACGCTGCTCCTCTGTGGGCCTCTGGGCCTGTAGCCTGTGTGCGGTACTTCAGAGGAGTGAAGGGGTTGCACCTTCGCCCACACGCTGTGTGCAGGCTCTGCCTGGCGGGGTGTGAATGGAGTAGTGCATGCGGTGGTGGTGTCAGGGCGTATGTAGCCGCGGGGAATCACCGGCCCAGTGTCTACAAGAGCGCTTTATAACTGGGATGTAAAAATAGCCTTACTGGAACTGACTTGGTGTATCAGAAACTCTACTGTTTACACACTCAGTTCTCACAAGGTTAGTGTTTTTTTATGATGTTATTATTGTGTCTGCTTGAGGGGGAGGGCTGTGGTATAATTGTTAGGGAACTGGGTTTGTAACGTTAAGGTTGCAGGTTCAATCCCCAGGTGGGACACTGCTGTGGTACCCTTGAGCTAAAGGTACTTAACCTGAATTGCTTCAGTTAATATCCAGCTGTATAAATGGATTGTATGTAAAGAAATGTAAACTGTAAGTCGCTCTGGATAAGAGCGTCTGCTAAATGCCTGTAATGTAATGTAATGTATTTGGAACAGTGATTACTGTACTGTGCTGATGGGTTTGTCTGGCCGGTTGCCCTACATCATAGTCACCCGTGTCTCAGCACACTGCCTGTGCCAGTAACGTAGCTGCGCGACTGAAGGGCATCTCACGCTGGGAACCCAGTATACACACGCACACGCACACAGACACACACACACACACACACACACACACAGAAACACTTGTACAGCGTGCGCCTCACAATGTGAAGTGTGGCACTGTGCTTTTACACTCTGTGCTCTTAACCAGAGCGACTTACACAGTTTACGTTTCTTTACATACAATCCATTTATGCAGCTGGATATTTACTGAAGCAATGGGACTGTGAGGCTTCACGACGCCCATAAAAGAGCTTTAGCTACTGTAGCACGTCCTGTCAATCACAGACTCAATCATTGGTTCGGCTCATCACTTGATTGGTTCAACTCATTGGATGACTACTCATCACATGATAGCTCCTCCCATCCCGGGGTTCATGAAAATGAACTTTCCATCACGATAAATATGCTTCATTTTAACAACACTTGAGTGTTTTCTCATCCCAATGGCCCAGGGGTTAGCCTTTGTAATCAGGATGTTATTGACTTGTTGTAAATGCTTTACAAACTCTATTCTCGTTCATTCATGAAGTTTCACCTGGTGGTGCTAGGCAGCCTAAACTCACGGGCGGTGTGAGGGGGGTGGGGGGTGGGGGGCACTCGGACAGAGCTGAGGTAGAGCGCTGCAGTATCGGGTTGTGTAATAAGTGCATAACTTCTCTTCACGGCGAAGGTGAAACTTCTGTGGTTGAGTGTTTAACGGAAGTTAGGGCCAGGTTCAGCACTCAGGACCATAAGAACACGACATGTGCCCTGACCTCAGGGCCTATTAAAAGCTCCTCTCCTCTGAGTGTTAGCGCTGGGGGCTGTGTTGTTGCTGGTTGCCGTGCGGATGACGATGGGCTATGATCAGGACCTGAGACGCAATGTGAGTCAGCGACTGAGTCAAACATCTCCGTGTGATCGAGTCCTTACACATCTGCCCTCAGTGTGGCTCAGAGACCCAGCTCAAGGCTGCTTGTGCTCAAGTGCTTTCATAATAGATTGTGCCAACAAATGTTAATTGTTGTAGCATTTGTATTGGTAATGAGTACAGTCTGTAGGCCATACCTCAGTTACATACTGTATCTATGGCATGCTCTAACACTATATACTGAAATCACATCTAACATATTGTGTTTGGACAACAGACTTTTATCTGCTATATACAAGCCAACCCTTTGCTTTAAAGTAAAAATTAAAAAGCCTGAATGTTGTCTGCGTGTCAGAATTCGACCTCTTCTTGGTTGGATGTTCCTGCCAGCTTCACCGAAGTGTTGCCGTGTTTGATAAGAAGCGCTCTGGGCGGGCTGACGTTGCGCGGTCTGGATTACGTATACAGAAAGAGGAACGTTTGACCAGACCAACCACGAGCTCAGGGATATGAGACTTTCACCATTTCTGGGTTTGGCTACAGGAAACCGATTGGAGTTGTGGTAACTTTCGTTGGTCTTTGTTTTATTTTATAAAACACACCCTCTCTCCTCTGTGGTCCTTTGTGTGATCATGCTGCTATAAAAAAATCACAGAGAGTAGATTTGTGCCAAGCTTTTTAAAAATGGATGGCGCTTTTTAGTGTACTCTTGGCCTTTCCCCGTACGGTAGTTTCAGCTGCTTTCACTTGCTGGTAAACCTGTCAATCACTCCTCTGGGGCGGGATGCAGAGACCCAGTGGCCCAAGTTTTTTTTGGTTATTTCTGTCGACGGGGGGGGGGGGTGCTACGCGAAAAAACCTGAGAGCAGTTCGTTTATTTCTTTTCAATGAATACGGGTGGCTCCACTAGTGGTGAAACTAAGAATTACAACTCAGTCAAGTGCAAGTTTCATGCGCGGGCCATATTCCTTATATTGGAATGCGGCCGCGGGCCAATTAAAAATGGACCGCGGGCCGTAGTTTGGACACCCCTGGTCTAGTGGTTACAACGTTCGACGCTGGCCACGGAGACCGGGGTTCGATTCCCCGTCCCGCCAGAATCGGCTCTGGCCAGGAGTGCCACCAGGGGGCGGCCATTGGCTGTCCGTGGCTCAGTAGGTAGAGGGTGGTTCTGTGTGGCTCAGTAGGTAGAGGGTGGTTCTGTGTGGCTCAGTAGGTAGAGCGTGGCGTTGACAACGCTTAGGTTGTGGGTTCAATTCCCATTGGGACCACGTATACTGAAAAATGTATGCATTCACTACTGTAAGTCGCTTTGGATAAAAGCGTCTGCTAAGTGGCATATATTATTATATTATATTATATTATAAAGCCGTGTCCATTTCGCAGTGCTGTTCTCATCCCCCCAACCCCCACTGCACATTTAGAAATGCTGATGAACAGATCCTGGATCAGCCACAGTGTGCCGTGTGCTGGCTCTGATGAACAGCTCATATGGTGGAGCAGATCCTGGATCAGTCACAGAGGACACGTTACAGGAACTCTGACCTGGGCTGCCCCTCTCGTCCTTTCATTTATATCTGAAATGAGAACTGATAAACGAGAGGTTTTAAACGGGTTTCACATTTTCAGGTTTAATCTTTGAAAGGTTGTTTCTCTTCACCTTCACCTCTTACGCTCCGAATACCTTCTGTGCAAAGGAACAACACGTCCGGTTATCATTATTATCATTATCATTATTATTATTATTATCATTATTATTATTATTATTATTATTATTATTATTATTATTATTATTATTATTATCATTATCATTATTATCCAAGTCTTCATTTCAAGTCTTCATCAAAGTGGTATTTGTATCTGTGTGTTACTCATGTGGCTCAGTAGGTAGAGCATGGTTCTGTGTGGCTCAGTAGGTAGAGCATGTCTCAGTTAGAGCGTGGTTCTGTGTGGCTCAGTAGGTAGAGTGTGGTTCTGTGTGGCTCAGTAGGTAGAGCGTGGTTCTGTGTGGCTCAGTAGGTAGAGCGTGGTTCTGTGTGTCTCAGTAGGTAGAGCGTGGTTCTGTGTGGCTCAGTAGGTAGAGCGTGGTTCTGTGTGGCTCAGTAGGTAGAGTGTGGCGTTGGCAACGCTTAGGTTGTGGGTTCAATTTCCGCTGGGACCACATATACTGAAAAATGTATGCATTCACTACTGTAAGTCGCTTTGGATAAAAGTGTCTGCTAAATGACATATATTATATTATTTCTCATGTGAATAATAATAATAGTTATTAGTATTTGAATGATCATGTCCAAGGTTATTTTTAAACTGCTTGTTAACCAGTGATAATATGTGCAGGTGTGCGAAACTACCTGAAGGAGGCGCTGGTGAACATCATCACCGTCCATGCAGAGGTCTTCAGACCGTCCTCAGACCATCTGCTCTCCATCTAGTCTCCAGCACTAATGATCATAGATTTTTTTTAATAATAACTGAAAGCTTTAAATGACATTTTTCTTCCTTTGTATTGGTTGAAATTCATTATTAAAACCCCATTTGATTGGTTGTGTTCTTGAGGGGTGAAAGGTTAAGTGTGACTCATCAGCGTGCCTCTGTAGTGCTGTTTGTGGGGGGTTTTGATTGGTCGGTAAACGGTGCCCCGCCCTGCAGGTGTTCACTGTGTCCAATGAGCTCGTCCCGAGGGTCCTGTCCCGCATCGTGGAGTCCGTCGCCGAGGAGATGAGCCGCCTCATGCAGTGTGTGTCCTCTTTCAGCAAGAACGGAGCCCTGCAGGTGTGTCCTCTTTCAGCACAGAACACACAGCCCACACACACTAAACAGGTACACACAACACACACACACACACACACACTAAACACACGCACACAAACACACACACACACACACACACACACACACACACACACTAAACACACACACACACACACACACTAAACACGCACACACACGCACACACACACACACACACACACACGCACGCACACCCTGTGACCCTGTGACCCTGTTGTGGTAATCCCTGCAGTAAGGTGTTGACTTTCAGAGGAATATATTCATTAGAATACCCGCTCTTTCACAGCAGCCAACGTGTGTGTGAGAATCTTTCCACAACATGACTCTGTACTGAAAGCAAGTAGGAAGGAACCAAAATGTATAACTGCAGATAGTAATATTATAATCACATAGTGCTCTTGTGTAACATTAATCTAGGTCATTAATAAATATTAACCTTGGAATAACAGGCCATCGCAGGCTGAGTTGTGTGTTTGAAACTAAAGTGAACTAACGAGTTTGAGACTGGTGCTGTATATAACCAACAGCCCTGTTAAACAGGACCTTCATTCCCTCTCTCCTCAGGCTCGTCTCGAGATCTGTGCCCTGAGAGATGCCATAGCCTCTTATCTGACAGCCGAGAGCAAGTAAGTTTACATTTCTTTACATACAATCCATTTATACAGCTGGATATTTTACTGAAGCAATTCAGGTTAAGTACCTTTAGCTCAAGGGTACAACGGCAGTGCCCCCACCTGGGAATCAAACCTGCAACCTCTGAGTTACAAGCCCAGCTCCCCCCTAACCATCACACTACCCTGCCCCCACACACTGGGCTGTGCAGTGCTGTGCCTCGCGCTGATGTGACGTGCGCTGCGGCTCGCACAGGGAAGGGAGTGTCCACAGAGACCACACGCAGCTACACAGCTCCTCTTTGTCTTTGAGGAGTTTTTATTTTTCTTAATTTAATTAATTTTTTTAATCAAACCATTCCCAAATGGAGTGTGGCAGTTTATGAGAGGCACCGCAAGGTGTGGTCACGTGTCTGTGATGTCACGTGTCTGTGATGTCACGTGTCTGTGATGTCACGTGTCTGTGATGTCACGGCTGTGGTGCGTGTGAGTGCGTGTGCGTGCGTGTGAGGGGCGGGGCTCTGAGGTTAGCCTCTTCCCGTCCCCCAGCGCGTTCCGCTGGTCGCCCGTCCACGGGAAGTGAAACGCGCGGCTCCCTGCAGGCCAGCGGTGACCGACTCTGTCTGCTCGTGCGTTTCATTTTACCGTTCCGCTCATCTTGTAACTGATTAAAATTCTCTTCTCTTCACATGATCAAACTGTGAGCTCCGTGTGAAAGTCCTTCACTCTGTGAAAGTGTAGCTCGCTTTTACTTCTCTGCTCACGTCGTCATTTTAAATCTCTGTTCACCAAATTAATGTTGACTGATCCCATTTCACATTTATATTCTCTATAGTCTCGTCACCTCATAACTGGGAAGAGCTCATTTTATGACATGGATTTCCAGATAGGTCGAAATTTGAAAGCTGCAACTTGAGAAATAACAAACACAGAAGACTTTTTACACTAAAATTGGCATCTGTGTTTTTATTTTTTATAGTAAACACAACAGCTATTATCATAAAAAAATTTTTTAAACATTGGGGTTTTTGCTTGATGAGAGTGTTTTTGTGCACGTGGTGTTATGGTGATTTATGAATGTTGATATTTTGATATCCGCCCCAGCCGCTCCACACTCTGCAGAAGGTGGCTCAGTTTTGTACATTTCTGAGCTGTACCAGTCTTTGGATTTTAACACTGACAGAACAACACTGTAGAGCAGATTCAGTCGCTGAAGATGGTGGATCTCTCGTACATTTACATTAGCGTCACGGTAACGGGGTCAGTGTGGGGTGGGGGGGGCGTAGCGTCACGGTAACGGGGTCAGTGGGGGGGTGGCGCGTCACGGTAACGGGTCAGTGGGGGGTGTAGCGTCACGGTAACGGGGTCAGTGTGGGGTGGGGGCGCGTAGCGTCACGGTAACGGGGTCAGTGTGGGGTGGGGGGGGGTGTAGCGTCACGGTAACGGGGTCAGTGTGGGGTGGGGGGGTAGCGTCACGGTAACGGGGTCAGTGTGGGGTGGGGGGTGTAGCGTCACGGTAACGGGGTCAGTGTGGGGTGGGGGGTGTAGCGCCACGGTAACGGGTCAGTGTGGGGTGGGGGTGTAGCGTCACGGTAACGGGGTCAGTGTGGGGTGGGGGCGTAGCGTCACGGTAACGGGGTCAGTGCGGGGTGGGGGGTGTAACGGGGTCAGTGCGGGGTGGGGGGGTCAGTGGGGGGGGCGTAGCGTCACGGTAACGGGCTGACCCCCCTGTGCCTCTGTGTTTCAGCGCCAGCTTCAAGCAGGCCCTGGAGGCCCTCCCCCAGCTGCACAGCGGAGCGGATAAGAAGTAAGACTCTCCTCTTTCCCAGCAGCACTCCCTTCCTGACCACGGCTTCCCTTTTCTCACTGCTGTGTTTGTTTCTGCGTGCAGGCTGCTGGAGGAGGCTCAGAACACGTTTAAGAGCAGCATGCACCTGCAGCTGGCCTGCTTCCAGCCCCCGTCCGTCCTGCCCGTCAAGAGATGAGCTGGGAGATGAGCACACCAACATCGCACTCTCTGCCCCCTCTCTCTCTCTCTCCTCTCTCTCTCCCTCTCTCTCTGCCCCTGCCCTGCCTCTCTCCTCTCTCTCTCTGCCCCTCTCTCTCCTCTCTCTCCCTCTGCCCCCTCTCCTCTCCCTCTCTCCTCTCTCTCTCTCTCTCTCTCTCTCTCTCTCCTCTCTCTCCCTCTCTCTCTGCCCTGCCTCTCCCTCTCTCCCTCTCTCTCCTCTCTCTCTCTCTCTCCTCTCTCTCTGCCTTGCCTCCCCTCTCCTCTCTCTCTCTCTCTCCTCCCGCCTCTCTCCCTGCCCTCTCCCTCTCTCACACTCACTCAGTGTATTCGTACTGAACATCTGATCTGATCCTGCATCAGAAGATTAATGCCATGGAAAGTATGATTAGCACTACTAACAGCATAATTAGATTTAAATTAAAAACACGTCGGTTGAGGGGTGAATCCTTAAATATGATTTTTTATTTTATTTTTTCTCTCTGATTGTCACTCTTGAGAACAGAAAACACATCGACCCATCTGCACTCGTAAATATTTCTCTTTGTATTCTCCCGTTCCATTTTGGTCTGCACTTTCCAGATCTCTCTCTCCAGACTCATTCTGCCCATGCATGCCTCTACATTGATAATTATGTTGTTTTACTGTCTGAGTATGAATAAAGAACACAAGATAATGGATGTTGTGAATTAATATGCTCCATCGTCTCCATTATCACAAGCTAAGCAAACTGAATCCATTCTTGTTTTATATTATTATGTATTTTTGCATTTGAAATTTTTGACAATAGTTGTTGAACATGTAGGAAATTATTGGAATCGATCATCATCCTGAGCGGAGCGCAAAACAGTCGCAGGGTCTGATCTGTGTCCAGCATGTTGTAGCCATGGCCTTCAGCTTCCAGTCAGATCGCCTCTCAGATCTGACTCACTGTGAGCTGGAGCGTTCACTCGAAGCGTGTTTGGGGTTTTCTCAGACTTTCTCCACCTACGGCTGGGTTAGGGTTAGGGCTGATGTGATTCAGACTCGTGTGTGGCTAACTCAATTTCAGAGAAACAGACACCTCATGAAAAACATAATTGTCCTTTGAGACTGCATTTTGTTACTCCTGTTTCCCTTTGATCTGCTAAGTTCTGTTTTACCACTGAAGGTTTGCAGTGTGTATTGATGACGGTGAATGCGCATCAGAAACTATGACCTGCATGGACTGTGACTACATCAGCATTGGCTTATGCAAGCCTGGCTGTAAGCCGTTCATTCGACAGGTAAATTAACTGTTAAAGAGATTGTGCTGTGTTTCCTTCTGGAGAAGGAGAGGTTCTGGGTAACGGATGTAATTGTGTACTTTAAAGGGCGATAGATTGGGGGAAACGTTGCAGGCTGTCACCTTTCATGGCATCAGTCAGGACCGCTGGAAGAATGCAGATAATGCTTCCTCTTCCTGTTTGAGCTGAGCCCGTCTCTGTCCCTGAGGAGAGGAGAGGAGAGGAGATGAGATGAGATGGAGGTGAAGTGGTGAACAGTGAGCCAGCAGGGAGCGGGTTACTGGGAAGCTCTGTACCTTAGCGACAGACCCCCCCCCCCATTGGAGGAGCAGCCAGCGGGGGTGCAGGGCGAAATGGAGAAGTCCCCCAGCTCCTCGCCTCTCTCTCTGCCCACAGACAGGACGGGAAAGCGGAAGTGGGGCGTTTAGCACCTGCGTCTGAGCTGGGCGTGCCTTCACTGTCCTCAGGCCTCCCACAGGCCTGCCTGCGCGCTCGGCTCTGAGAGGCACAGAGACACCCTCAGCTCTGAGACGCACTCTGAGACGCACAGAGACACCCTCAGCTCTGAGACGCACAGAGACACCCTCAGCTCTGAGACGCACAGAGACACCCTCAGCCCTGAGACGCACAGAGACACCCTCAGCTCTGAGACGCACAGAGACACCCTCAGCTCTGAGACGCACAGAGACACCCTCAGCTCTGAGACGCACAGAGACACCCTCAGCCCTGAGACGCACAGAGACACCCTCAGCCCTGAGACGCGCTCTGAGACGCACAGAGACACCCTCAGCCCTGAGACGCACAGAGACACCCTCAGCCCTGAGACGCACAGAGACACCCTCAGCCCTGAGACGCACAGAGACACCTCAGCTCTGAGACGCACAGAGACACCCTCAGCTCTGAGACGCACAGAGACACCCTCAGCTCTGAGACGCACAGAGACACCCTCAGCCCTGAGACGCACAGAGACGCCCTCAGCTCTGAGACACAGAGACACCCTCAGCTCTGAGACGCGCTCTGAGACACCCTCAGCTCTGAGACGCGCTCTGAGACGCGCTCAGCTCCACAGCGTCAAAGACCGGGCAGGATGTGGGCTTCAGGCCGGGGGCCCAGGTACCCCGTGCTTCTCACTTGAACCTTGTTTGCACATCCTTGGTAATATTGTGATTGTCATCATTTTTAAATATATATCTACTATACTTTACAGCTGCACATCTTACATAAATCCATAATTTAAATTTAAAATTGTAAAAATTATATTTTAAAAAATAAAAAAAACTTTTTCTTCCCAGTGTTACAGGTATGGTGTGCAGCTGCCTGCAATGATGTCTATCGCTGTATTACTGCACTGATCTCCTGCGCAAACTATGATTGTTCCTACCATGTATTAATGCACATCTTGTAAGAGAATCTGCTAAATGCTTAAAATGTCAAATGTAATGTAAATGTAATATAATGACATCACGATTTAGACATCCTTCCATGTACTAGTGTGTTAAATAGCCACTGAGTGGATTGTATAAAATTAACTGTATAAGTAATGAGGTATATTTTATGCTCAAAAAATGCAGAAAATGTCAAACCTACAATCCTAATACAAATTTTTACATTTACAGCATTTAGCAGACACTTATCCAGAACGAATGACAAAATGTGCATTAATACATGGTAAGATTAGTCATAGTCCGTGCCAGAGGTCAGTGTTGTGATACAGTAATAGACAATCGGCAGCTGCGTACCTGTAACACAAGGAGGGAAAAGTTAGGCCTTTTTTTCTTTTTTGGGGGACAGACATCAACACAGATACATATTACAAAATGCAGTATTGAACATGAAAGCAGTGGTGATGACAATTGGTGGTAATGGAGTCTGAAGAGGTGGGTTTTGAGTCTCTTGCGGAAGATGGCCAGTGAGTTGGCGGTCCTGACCGATTGAGGAAGATTGTTCCACCACCAGGGGGTCAGGACAGTGGTTCTCTGTGGCTCAGTTGGTAGAGCACAGCGTTGGCAACGCTTAGGTTGTGGGTTCAATCCCCACTGGGGCCACATATACTGAAAATGTATGCATTCACTACTGTAAGTCGCTTTGGATAAAAGCGTCTGCTAAATGGTGTATATTAAAGGACAGAGAAGAGGCGAGACTGCAAGGAGCGGCTGCCAGGCGCCCGGAGGGATGGGACAGTCAGTTTGCCAAAGGAGGCGGAGCGGAGGGGTCTGGCTGGGGTGTAGGGTGTGATGAGTGTCTGGAGGTAAGGGGGAGCAGCTTGATAGGCCAGCACCAGTGATTTAAATTTGATGCACGTTGCAATAGGGAGCCAGTGTAGGCCATTGTTCAGAAAAACTTTATATATTTTTTTCAGAATAAATCTGGATCACAATTATTCACACTATTCTTTTAAATAAATATACAACTTATTTGAACTTAACCTTCATTTGAAGGTTATGGAACTATACAGTGGCCTACAATGATTTCCTGTTTCCCTAGGGCAGGGGTGGCCAACCAGTCAGAGACTAAGAGCCACATTTTTTACTGTGTTACCGCAAAGAGCCACATCACCGGGGGTGGTAAGAGGAAAAAAATGCGCCTCGTAATTTTAAACCCGGTGCATGAAACCAGTCCGTGGTGCAAAAAAGGTTGGGGACCGCTGCCCTAACTGTGTTTTTTTTCGTCTTCTGAAATTTTGCGAGCGGTGCACGTTTGACGAAAATACCGTATTGAACTCAAGCGGCTTAACACGCACATTAAAAAAAACAAAACACAAACTTCGATATGAACGTAAGAGCCGCATGAAACCAGGCAAAGAGCCGCATGCGGCTCGGGAGCCGCGGGTTGGCCACCCCTGCCCTAGGGTATAAAAAGGAGGAAATACTGTCCAGGAAGCTACACCTTGTCCGCAAATAGCCCTTCCAATAAGACAACGATCCCAAACATACATCCAAAGCAACTAAGAAATGGTTGACAGAGCACAAGATCAATGTCCTGACGTGGCCATCTCAGTCTCCAGACCTGAATCCAATTGAACATTTGTGGTTTGAACTCAAAAAGCAGTCCACAAATGTCAACCCAAGAATCTGAAGGAACTATAATAATTCTGCATGGAGGAATGGTTGAGGATCCCCCCAAAGTTCCAAAACCTCGTACGACACTACAGAAGGTGACTACTTGCTGTTATAATGGCCAAGGGAGGAACCACAAAGTACTGATAACGGGTGTGAATATTTTGTGAATCTTGATTTTTCAGGGAAAAAAATTACCATTTGTGAACCATTCGATTGTGATTAGTGCCAATGCATTATTATTAAAGAATATAATTTTCTGCATAAAATATAACTCATTACTTATATAGTTTATTTTATACGATCTCTTTTGCTCATCTTTATGAAGGGTGTGAGTAAAAACGGAGTGTACTGTGTGTCATGTATAAGTCACGCAGGTCAAGAGCCTGTGCCAGAGGCAGGGTTCTGTTTGCGATTGTCCACACTCCATTTCTGCTCTCTTAGGACCTGAGTTACATCAGCAAACGTTCACGGAAAAGGACGTCAACGTCTTCCCAGAACCGCTGTGGGGCCTAAAATGTCACCATCACAGAATCACTGACTCATGACTCATCTTTGCCGAAATCCACCTGACAGCTGCCGCTTCAGGGCCGCAGGTTTCACTCCTGCTGTTTCTGCTCTACCCTTCTCTGTCCTCATCTGCTCCTCCTCGCCGTTTCACCGTTTCCTACGGCCCCTCTGACCATCAGCCTCGTGCTGCTGTGCTTCTCTCTGCTCGTCGCTAGGTGAGCTTGCTGTTTTCATCCAGAACTGAGGAGGAAAAGTGTACAAACACCACTTCCTTCCCTCCACCGCCAAACAGCTGGACAGCATTGATCGCAGACGCACAGGAATAATGTGTCACACCTGCTTTGTTCACAAAGAGAAACAAAGAGAAAGCCATTTCCAAAGCACTCGTCACTTTCCTGTACAGCCATCTTTTCTTGTCCTTAATTAATGCTATTGCTGTCACTGGGTAAGACAACAGGCAGTAACACAAATGGGCGGCAGTGTGGTATGGTTAGGGAGCTGGGCTTGTAACGTTAAGGTTGCAGGTTCAATCCCCAGGTGGGACACTGCCGTTGTACCCTTGAACTAAAGGTACTTAACCTGAATTGCTTCAGTTAATATCAAGCTGTATAAATGTAAAACTAAGTTGCTCTGGATAAGAGCGTCTGCTCAATGCCTGTAATGTAAATGGCTTATTCATGTCTCCTCTAAACCAACCCGGAACGTGCCCCGTCATTTTGAAATCCAGAAGTGTTCCGCTGCATTGATCGATCGATCGGTGTTGGAGGTGGGGCTCTGGCTGCTCTGGGCCACAGAACAGGCTGAGACCACAAGGCACAAGACCACTCGTGTATTCATTATGAAAGTGTCTGGTAGGAAGTGTTTCACACTGTGGGATATCCATTCAGAACTTTATAACTGTAATTAATCACTATTGTGTTTATTATTATTATTATTATTATTATTAAACCAAAAAATGGCGTAGGTTTCACTTCTACATTGGGAAGTGAAACCTACATCAGTTTTGTCTGTGCTTGCTGCAACGCCACTGCAAGCTGTAAAGCTACTTTATCTCTGCCGCCTTTCGCCTCTAGACAATGGCATGAAATTGAAATACTTTTAAGGTACACAGCTACATTTTGCATATTCAAAACCCACGTGGTCTAGTGGTTACAACGTTCGACACTGGCCATGGAGACCAGGGTTTGATTCCCCGTCTCGCTGAGTCGGCTCTGGCCCTGGCCACCGGGGGCGGCGATTGGCTGTCCACCCCAGGGAGGGGGGAGGGATGTTCGCTGCGCACAGGATGTGGCTCTGTAGTACTGGGTTACGGTCGACGGCCTGGTGAGTGCTGTCTCGGAGGAGACGATGCTTCGCCTTCGTCACTACCGGTCACAGGACTATGGCAGCGAACTCACATAATTAGGGGGGGGATTGACTTGAAAATAGCGGGTGTAACTGGCTACCAAAATGGGAGAAAATCTGAAACAAAATCAAAAAACGAATTAGCAAATTCTTCCAAAAGCCTGCAACAAAAAACCCACAGATGGTGGCACCAGCACATCCTAATCTACGCTACCATTATCCCCAACCCTAACCCATTATCCTGTGGGGGGTGGGGGGTGGGGTGTGGGGTGTAATGGTTAGGGAACTTGTAACCCAGAGGTTGCAGGTTAAATTCCCAGGTGGGGGACTTGAGCAAGATGCTTAACCTGAAATACTTCAGTAAATATCCAGCTGTATGAATGGATTTCATCTAAAAAAAATGTTGGCAGTCGAAGTTGCTGTGGATACGAGCATCACGTAAATGTTGACGCATCAATAAATGCTCTTTGTGGGTTGGCTGTTAAACTGGCACAAACTGCATTTCCCAACAGCAGTTTGCATAACTGGCCTCCCTTTCTAAAAAAACAGCCAATTGTGTCCAGTTATGAGTGTTGGGTCTTTCTGAAATGACTTGGAAGTTTAAAAAAAAAAGAGAAAAAAAGAGATTGTAATAGTAACAGCAGTCAAATGTCAAATGTGGACAAATTGTTGATAAACAAAACGGTTTTACACAAAACGTTAATGTTTAAAGTAAGGGTCGAGTTGTATGAACGGTCTAATCTTTCGACCTCGTTGATAAATTATGAGTCACGTGAGCTGTGTTAATTATGTTGAAACAGAATTAGGTTTATTTTTTTCTTCTTTCCCCTCTGGTATAATTCAGGCCAAGTCTGAATTTCCCCCTCCTCGCCCAATAAACCACTGAAGCATTGTGCACAAAATTACTGTTTATTCTGCGGAGCTTTTCAGTTAACACACACCCACCCTCCCAGTGTTGTACATTCTGAAGCAGGGATCAGTACAAGCAGAGATGAGCAAACTATTTGAGCTAAATCTTTCATCAAAGATTGTCTCATTCTAATAAATTAAAGGGACTTTGCTTTCCAACAAGAAGTGCTCCAATTTATTTGACCAATTTTCTTTGGTTGTTTGTTTCTGATTTTCTCTCATTTCTTTCTCCCAATTTAGTGGCCACCAATTATACCCTCTATTTATTTTGATTCGCCCTCCCCCACAAACTCTCCGCCCGTCCTCCGGGTCAAGCTAGTTCCCCGAGGCCAGCGATGAACTCGCCTGCGTACCCTCTAGGGACACCCTTCCACTCCTCGGCAAGCTTGTGCCGTCTCACCCTCCCCCCTCCTCCTGGAGCGGACAGCCAAACGCTGTTTTTTTCCTATTTTCTCCCAATGTAGTAGCCAATTACACCCTCTCTTTTCATGTCAATCCCCCCCCCTTGTATTGTGAGGTCCCTGCCATAGCCCTGAGACCAGCAGTGACAAAGGCGATGTACCACCAGCACTCACCAAGCCGTTGACTGTAACTCCGGTACACAGAACCACTCCTAAACACAGCGAGCTCATATCGGCTTCCCTTCCCCCTCCCACATACAATATTGTGCTCCCTTAACTGAATTTGGCATCCTATCAATAACAATTTTGTTCTTTATATTTTTATTTTGCCTTTAGGCAAACATTTTTGTTTTGCTTTCAATTGTTTTTATAAGTTCGTGTTCAGTTTCTTTGCTCCAGGATGGGCATGATATGTTCTCCAGAAGTGTCAACAGACATATTTTCACAATTAAAAGCAGTAGCCTACTTATAAATTAATCAGTATGATTACGTGTGGGTGTGTGCAGCGCCAACTGCTGGCTAGTCTCCTGCACTGCAATGCACACCTCATGTGAATGATTACTTATTAATTGCTTAACAAGTAGCTTCAGACAGTCCTCTATCGACGTCTTGGTGTTGGAGGAGAGAACTGCAGGTTCCTGACAGGGGGGCTGACAAACGCGCATGCGCTTGCTTATGTGTCAAATTCAACACGTATAAAATAAGGCATGGCTGAGATTTGGGTATAGTTCCCTAGATTAAAACCTCTGTGCTGCGCAGGCTCGATGATTAACGATTGTTCTGAAGTGCCTGTAATGATTTCATGAGTCTGTTAAAACTAGTAATATTAATCCTCTGCATGTGTTTCACATTTTTACACTTCAAGGGGGAAACGGCTCGGAGGGCCTGGTACAGATCAACACCGCAACCGTCATCCCTGAACGCAAACGGTTAAACGTGTCGCGAGGAAGACGGGCGTGTCCAGGGTAACGGGCGCGAGACAGCGCGAGGAGTGAAAGTGCGGCGTGGTGAGCGCGGGCTGGAGTCTGGCCCGCGGGGTGAGAAGCTCGGCCGCCACACCCTTTCTCAAACGCACGCGAGTGTGAGAGCGGCGCTGCAGACGAGGCGAGAGGCAGACCGTTTAAACAATCACATTCTAGGATCTGTTATGACTAATTTTGGAAAATTAATTTTTTTTTAATGCTTAGTCAAAATGTTTTCAATGATCTAGGCTAAACATTCAAACAAAACTAACGTGAGGATTAACTGTTTAGCCATACAGCTTTTGTCTTGAAAGAGAAATGCAGACAGATTGATTTTTGCTTTTACACAAACTCAAGTAAAATAAATTAAGTAAAAATGTGAAACAGAAAACTGGCAAATCCAAAGAGCAAACAATCTGCGCCGTAACTGTCTAAATAAGGCAAGCAGGCTAGCGCAACTTCACATGCAATACTAACGGCTTATTGTCATATAGTGTCGTAATTTTGAAGGGTAATTTATTCACTTATTTATTTACAGTATGAATTGCAAATATGAGTACGGGAACCCCGATTATTCAGCTTCTCTTACTTCTCGTATTAGCGCTGAATGTTCTTATAGCCTAACGGCCAATTAAACTACTGAAAATAGCATCTGGAAGGGGGTCTTCTGCTGAGATTCGTTCAGAAGAGCACGTGCTTGGCAGAGAGCGGGTAGAAAGAGCGAAACTCTTTCCCTTGCCCTTCGGTTGTTTTTCTCTTTCACGAAACCAGAAGTTTCAAAGCTAAAATTAGAACCCTGATCGCCCACGGATTTCATTCAGAAAAATGTAGGTTCAAAGGAATTCTCTACTCTGGAGACCAAAAAAACATCTTTCAAACGATTACATTTACTGTAACCAAATGTAAGCCAGGGATTTTTTAAGCCCTTATTATTTCCATTTGGTCTTTGAAAAACATTAGAACTAGTGATGCACAGACAGTTGCTTCATGTCGTCATTAGAGAGCGCATGTCTAATGGCCAATCGTTTTAGGACCTCACCTATGTAGTGATAGGTCTTTATTTTTTGGATTGCAATTTTAGAGGAACATTTTTAAAAGTCCTGTATTCCAGGGATACAACTTACTGGTTTCATTGTGAAATTCCATTCTTAAAAGAACTGCACTGAATGTTTTTCACTAAAGAGGAAGCTAAAGATTCAAACTTTTCTGCATATTGCATTCATCGGTGAAATGGTGTTACCTTTCTATGACTCCAAAATGTCGCCTGCATTAAGTTGTGCGTAATGATGTGGTTTAGATCTGAGGATAGCACAGAAGTGATGCGGGAGCTTCGTGATTGGAGCACTGAAATGCAAGGTGGTAAAAAAAACACCTGTGAACGTTTTTTCCCCACCCACAATTCACACAATGAACTTAAAAGAATGATCAAATGTGACCTGATATTCTGTGTGAATACATGGGCTGGAGTGGTACGCACCCCCTACGGTGGCCCGTAAGTGGTTTGTCCAAGTAGATTTAGGGGTAGGTTTGTACACACAGGTGACAGCTTTCTGACATCAGCTGTTACAATTAACAATTGTTTGCACACACATGATTTTTACAACTGAAGAAAGGAAAGTACTTATCGAACAACAACTTTATCTCAGCTTCCTTTTTTAAACTACTTTCAGTGAAAGAATTACTTTGAGTTATTACCACCTGGTGATTAATTGATTTTTCATTCACCTACAATAGACATACTGCCAATAATAACACCAGGCTGCAAAGCGTGTGCATTCTGAAGCCCTGGCGTTTACCACACAAACTCAGTTATTTTCTGCGTCCTCTGAGGGTAATGTAGAAAACCAAAGCAATAAGTATTTCAGAATTAGGCAAATTCAAATGACATTGTATCCTGTGAAATGATGGTCATTCCGAAGCTATTGTAACGTACAGTCAGGCTTCGACCCACGGCCGTGATACGGCAGCTCACACTCATAAAGGACTAGCAGGTCACAGGTCTCGTCAGGTTTAGAGATGCTCATGAAAATATGAAACATATATCATGTTTGTGACAGATCTCATATACTGACTAACGCAAGTATATGAACACACCGTGTGCATTTAGATGCATTCACCGCTGGCTTTGTTTTGTCAGGGCTCAGTGTGTGGTGTGGTGTTAAATGCTAAATGCTTAAAATGTAATGTGTGCACAATGTAACCGCTGTACGGTACTGAAGAGCCTGGCGCTGCCTGGCAGCAATGGGTTTGTGAGGAGGACACCAATCAAGGTCACCGTCATTTTCACACTGTCATTTTCACACTGTTCTTTGAATGTATTTTAATCCATTTATGTTAAGGATGGTAATTTTAAGAAATTTCCTTGATCGATCGTCACCCACGTTAACAAACAATTAATCAATTCATCTTTTTTTTTAAACAGCAAGCGTATGACAGAGAATAGAAAATGCACGTTCTTAGCCTCAATCAAAGCTTTCTTCAAACTTTTGAGACACGGGCCTATTTTAACAGCATTAAATAAATAAGAATTATGAAGGAAATGAAACACCATTCAGTAGGCCTAACGACGAAAACAATATTCCTTTTGAAATAAAAAGGGCTGTCCGACAGCGGAGGCTTGGCAATTTAAAAAAGAATTTTTACAAAAAATTCATCAAAAACTCAGAGAAATGTGGAAGTAACGTTAGGCGTGCTTAGCGAATTCAAGAGACCACGCTATTGTCGGCTGTGGTAATGTCAGGCTATACAAAATAGAACCAAAAAATTGTGTTGCTGTAGAATGTTTCTTTTGTGAAATATTTCTAGATATATTTGATAAGATCAACAAGGTTTTAACTTGTTTCAAAGCAATATTATTACACTCACTAGAGTTGATGCTATTGGATAACTCTGCTGTGCTGTGATACATAATCATTAATTTGATATGGTTGATTGATCAAATCCTGAACGGCGATTAATCGATCATCGATGAATCATTAACATCCCTCATTTATATCCATCCCTTTTCCCTCGGCGTTGGGAATGCCACCTCCCATCACCGCGGGGTCCTCTGCAGACATAGTGGAGCGCAGCTTCCAGCCAGCGCTTCGTTTCACTCTGAAGGCCACCAGCAGCTGGTCCACAACGCAGGCATCCGAACCAGAGGGGGCACTATTGCACGATGGGAGAGGGCAGAAACAACTCCCAACTGTAACCCTTCCTCCCTGGGCAACGCTATGACCAATTATATGCCAACCAGCATTTGGCCAAAATACAATGACAGTGTCTGTGACAGATCATGAGAATTCCTCTTCTTTTCTTTTTACTCATCAGAATGCGGCATTTTAATCATCAGTCTCGACTATTTCCCAGAAGATATGTGAGAGTTCGAGGAACACTTTCTGACAGTTTTAATACGCATATCCATGATTTAATTCAGAACCCAACAGGCTTGTTTGCGCTTGAGCGCTTCCATTTCACGTTAATCGCAAAAAGGGGATTCCAGGGCAAAGCGCAAAACCACTACAATTTATAGACTTGTGGTGCCATTCGGGTGATCGGAAAACCGAAATAAATAAATATTTGTTTTCTACTGAGGATGTTTTTTTAACACGTTTTCAGCGGAAACGCGCAATAACAGTGCGGAGCGGAGGGGCTGAAAACAGCGCGGTTCCATTGCCCTGTGGAAACTGTGCTTCCACTTCCTCTGCTTTGGTGACGCGCTGATGGTTAGCGACCCTTTCACGCTGCGTCTCCTGCCGCTCACTGCTACCTTGTTTTTCTTACTTTGAACCATCGCCATCCTGTCTCTGAACACGGTTTCCGGTGCTTACACAAGCAACAAACCCACCAGCCTCTTCATCCCAGATTAACACAACCCTACACATTAACACATATCCCAGATTAACACAACCCTACACATTAACACGTATCCCAGATTAACACAACCCTACATTAACACGTATCCCAGATTAACACAACCCTACACATTAACACGTATCCCAGATTAACACACTGTAAAATAAAGTTGAATCCAATTTCTTAATTTTGAATACTGAAAATACAGTATGTAGCCTAGGTCTACCTCCCTCTGACAATGAAGACAAAATATTTTCAAGGAACTCTGATCTGTCAGTGCAAATTAAGGATAAGTATGTCTTTATAATGGGCGGCACGGTGGTGCAGTGGATAGCACTGTCGCCTCACAGCAAGAAGGTCTCGGGTTCGAATCCAGGCCGGGGGCCTTTCTGTGTGGAGTTTGCATGTTCTCCCCGTGTCCGTGTGGGTTTCCTCCGGGTACTCCGGTTTCTTCCCACAGTCCAAAGACATGCACGTTAGGCTAATTGGAGAGTCTAAATTGCCCCGTAGGTATGAGTGTGTGAGTGAATGGTGTATGTAGTGCCCTGCGATGGATTGGCGACCTGTCCAGGGTGTATTCCTGCCTCTTGCCCTAATGCATGCTGGGATAGGCTCCAGCCCCCCGCGACCCTAACTAGGAATAAGCGGCTGAAGATGAGATGAGATGAGATGTCTTTATAATGTTGTACACAATTAATACTTGTAAAATGTTCAAAAAAAGACAAAGAAATGTAAACACTTTGATGTCATACAATAAGCAGATTAGATCCCTGTTCTACATTCCCAGAACATGGAGTAAATAGTGACTTTACAATGTACACCAATATGCACAGTGGAGCAAAAGCACAAACGTTCTTGTCCGACAGGCGGTTGCACTTTGCACTGAAAATGTCCTTTGCTTTGATCTCCATTCATTTCAATGGAAAGATGCGCATGGAGACTAAACTAACTAACTAAACTAACTAGCTGTCACATAATATGAAAAGATTATTTTTACGTGCGCCCCACCAAGAGAAAATAGCACCAGCCCCACACAGACGGAATCTAAACGAGTGCTCAAAGTTGGCACGGCTAGGACGTTTGCTCGTCGAGAATTGCTCGTTGATGTTTAATGAACGAACCAAAGCCGCAAACTCTGTTTTGAGGACAGAAATCCCGAAACACACGTTCAATATTAAACGTAGCGATGCCTTTAGCTAACGTAGTTAGGCAGAGTTGCGTCGTAAAACACCAGATTAATTAGCAACCTAATGTTAGCTAGCTAGCTACTCACCTGAATATGTTATCAAGTTCGAGCTTGGTGTCTTCGATGCGTAGAGGAACTTTGGTTGGCACAGACTGCACTGCAAAGTGTAACTTTCTCATTTTCTTTCATTAGTTTCATGTATGGCGATAGGCATGGCCACCGCCTCGTCCACGGTTAGCCAAGAGTACCGCTGCACCTTCTCATCAAACTAAATCAAACAGCTGTGTTGAAAGCGTCACATGACGTTTGAATTTTTTTGTCAAAAAATAAATAAATGAATAAATATAATAATAATACTGCTGAGGGGGAGATGTAACTTGTATATTTTGTCCACGCTACCCAGCTCTTCTTATCAACAATCTTCACACATCTTCATGATATGATGACATGATATTATTCATTTCCATGGGCTGTTATCACCCTACAGACAAAATCTCTTTCTCCATCACTTCTCTCCTATTTAGCTGTTTGTGTTTGGATCCAAGTCTGTTTCACAAATAAGTGTAATCTCAGCATGTTTGTACGTTTGAAGCATTTGGCATTACCATTATATTTTTTTGTAGCTGGATGTCCACAGAAAGGTGAATGACTTGGTGAAAAGCTTGTGATTTAAACTGCAGTCACGTTTTGGTCTGCAGCAGGTTTTGAAGCACTGCTGCCCAGACGGTGGCATCATGCTTGCTGCAGAAAAGGGACGTGCACTGGGGACATGCACTGGGGACATGCACTGGGGACATGCACTGGGGACATGCACCGAGGCACTGCAGGCCTGCAGGCTGTCAAATTAGCGAGGGGAAGGTGAGCCTTATTTATATGAAGTTTTTTGTTTTTTTCTACATCTTCTTGTGGGTTGACTTCCTGTACATCTGTGACATGCTTCCTGTTTCAGGTCTTCAGATGCTGTATAATTCCCCGCTATCCCCCCCTCCAAAAAAACCTTTTTGCTCTGTTGTCAGAAGAGAGGCCATTCTGTCTGAATGATTAATTGGTTCAGTTTATCCAATGAGTGTGTGTGTGTGTCTGTCTGTGTGTGTGTGTGTGTGTGTGTGTGTGTGTGTGTGTGTGTGTGTGTGTGTGTGTGTGTGTGTGTGTGTGTAATGGTTCTTTCATAATTCAAAAATCATCTTTGTAAATACACAGTGTGATTTGTTTAGATCTTGAGTGTGGAGTGTGTATACACCACAAAAATAACAAAATAGATAAGAAAGCAGAGGACCCCCACCCCCGATCCCCAACACACACAGCGTGTGTCTGCGTGCGTGTGTGTGTGTGTCTGTGTGTGTGCGTGTGTGTGTGTGTGTGTGTGTGTGCGTGCGTGTGTGTGTGTGTGTGTGTTGGGGATGGGGGGTGGGGGTCCTCTGCTTTCTTATCTATTTTGTTATTTTTGTGGTGGTGTTTATACACACTCCACACTCTAAGATCTAAACAAATCGACACTGTGTATTTACAAAGATGATTTTTGAATTATGAAAGAACCATTACATGTACCAAGTCACTGTACTGCCTACAAACGGCCTCCAGAAAAATGATCACAAGAAACCTGTCAGCATAATCCACATCTTCTGCACCAAAATCAGATTTGATTTTGCTGGACAAATGTCACTTCCTTTGCCACAAGTCAAATACAGAATATTGATATGCCATTCATTGTGTTTTTAATCAGCATTAATACTAGAGCCATTTACTTTGTTCTGCTCGAGCAAGAGTAGTTCACATGCTATGATATCAATATATCAATATATATATAATGGCTTCAATTCCATCACAGACTTAAAACAGTAATGGTGCTGCCCATATACAATAGCAACAAGAGAAAGTATAAGAACTTCTGCATAAAGGTCTGTAACCTCACATGGTCACATAGCAACCAGAGACAGTAACAATGCTCCTATAGCAACAAGTAGAAAAACATCAGAGTTGAATCACCCCCATCAGCTCTGTTCTCAAGTTCAGTCATGTCTTCTCCCATCCCTTTCATTATAGAGCTCTGTGTTCTCCTGGCTTTGATGAGGGAAAGGCTCTCTGTTTTGGTGTGTGTTGTAGAGGCTGTTTATGTGTATTCTGTGGCCGTTTACATACACACATGTACACACAGGAGAGAGCAAGCGAAGAGGACCAGTGTAGTGTAATGGTTAGGGAACTGGACTTGTAACTCAGAGGTTGTAGGTTTGATTCCCAGGTGGGGGCACTGCCATTGTACCCTTGAGCTAAAGGTACTGAACCTGAATTGCTTCAGTAAATCCAGCTGTATAAAAGGATTATACAATGTATAAAAATGTTGGAAAAACTGTTTCTCTCTGGATAACAGTGTCTGATAAACGCCTGCAATGTAAATGAGTGATCATGAGAGAGAGAGAGAGAGCCGTGCTGTCTCCCCCAGCACCAGGTTCTTTCCCTCCACCTCCCCACATTTGTGTCACAGCACACACACACACACACATGCACACACTCACTCACACGCGCACTCACACTCCTTCATGCACATGCAAACACTCACTCACACACGCACGTGCACACACACACACACATGTCCATAGTTGAATGTTTATATCTGTATTGCAGGTTAACCACGTGCACACAGACACGTTGTCCTGGTAACCAGAGAATATCCCCACCTACACAGGGTCCTCCACTACATACAGTACCCCAAACACTTGTGAAGGCGTATTTTTTGTTCAATTTATTCATTAAAAATACATGGTTTGTACATAGTTTGGTCATATATAAAATAAAATAAAAACTTGAAGCACTCACAATGTCAGTCTTGTCTCCTGATTGTAGCCAATGAGAGGTTCACTATTTACACTAACGATTCACAAACAATAACACACACCATACAGACGTAGAGAATAAATGTTAAATGCCTGTTTAACCTGAGGATACTCAGCCTCTTCATTAGCTTCCTCAGACTGGCTGCTGAAAAAGGAGTTTAACACGCACACTGGCAGCAGATATGAGATGGATAGAGTATTTTGGATCCTACAGTATACTGTAAACAGAGAGACAGAGAGAGAGAGGAGAGAGAGAGAGAGGGAGAATGTGTGTTTCCATTAGCGTCAATTTATGTAACTTTAGAATGTAGATTCCCAATTTTGTGGAATTAGCCTGCCTGGAACAAGCATTGCGTGCATAAAAACAAGTTTTTGAAAAGATTAAATTTTTGAAAAGAATGCTAGGATTTTTTACCCAGTCAACAGTCAGAGAAAATGTGAAATAAGTCTAAATGTGAATCATACCCTACACCTTCACTACAATCTTCAAAATATCAACCATCTCCATGTAGAATTGATTCATGAATTGCCACCTGCAGGTGGTACCCCTTTTCTGACAAAAAACGTCTGAAAAAGGTGAAAGCACCAGTCGCTGTGAAAACGCCTGAGGAAGGGTAGATTTGTATATTTGTTTTGCGACACTCAAATGGAAATCTGGACAGAGAGAGAGAGAGAAAGAGAGAGAGAGACAGAGAGAGAGAAAGAGAGAGAGAGAGAGAGAGAGAGAGAGGAGTGATTAGTTCTCCTACTGTACATTCACCACAGAAGAAGAGAGGGAGTTTGTTCAGGGGCCAGTTCAGGTGTTTCCTCAATGTTCGGAGACTTTAGTGATGGGTCGCCCCTCCCCAAAAACCCACTCAGTAATGTTTACACATCGCAGTCCTTTTCCCCAGCCAGCCCCCACCCCGCCCAGGGGGAGGGGGAGGGGGAGGGCTGGTCACTCCTGCGGGGTGCTGTGGTGGATGATCCTCTGGTAGTCCTCCGGGGCGGAAATGCCGTGCTCGGGAAAGTCATAGCTCCGCAGGAAGTGGCTGCTGCTCTGCTGCGTGAAGTAGACGAGCTGTTTGGCGAACATGGGTTCGACCTGGAGAGCCAAGTTGGAGGAGTTACCGAAAACAACATGGCCGAAAACAAACATCTGAAGGTGTTTCAACAACATGGCCGACCATTTGAATAGTGACGTTTACGGCTTCATGGGGGGTTGGGAATTCAACCGATCGCACCACAATCTCTCATTTGCAAGTCTTGGGGTCACATGGTTCACAATGACCTGGGTGTGTCATAAAATGCACCCACTACAATGTTCAATTATGAAATTAAAAAGCAATACAGTATTTAAGTTATATACATATGTTAATACAAATTCCACATCATATTTATGATGAACATCACTTTAAGTGGTGATAATTGATTCATTTTAAATATAAGACATGTGGTCTTGCTCATCTGGTTGAATTTACAGAAGAGTCATATAAGTAAGAGTGAATGAGTGAATGGGTGAATGAGTGAATGACTCGGCCACTCAGTCTACCATGGGGACAGTGTGTCACCCTCTGGACCTGATTCCAAACAAATCAGTCCCCCGCAGACTTATGGTATATTCAAATCAACCTCTTTCAAAATACAAGTCTGTCCTGCCTTCTGCAAAAGGGCATCGACTGTAACTCACAATCTGGCCATTTCTCATCTCAAATGCTTGAAATACCCAGCAGCACAAATTTCACCCCTGTGAGAATTTCGTGCAGCTGTCTTCCTCCTATGCAATCGGCCATCTTGGTTTGGTTTGTGTTGCGTTGCTGCCCGTTGGCTCAGCCTTGCCCAAGTAGCTGGCACTCAGATACGGACTCAATCGCAGCTGTCACCAATGAGTCATCTCGGGCGAACATTGGTTCAGGAGCCATATCAGAAACCAATCGACACCCAGGCACAGTAGGGCAGGGCTGTTCAACTCCAGGCCTCGAGGGCCGCAGTGTCTGTGGGTATTTGCTCCAACCACACACTACATCACCTGATTTCACTCATTAGTTTACCTCCTTGGTCCAGGAGGCAAGTGAATTGCTGAAATCAGGTGGTGTACCTGCAGACACTGCGGCCCCTTGAGGCCTGGAACTGAATAGCCCTGCAGCAGTTGTTGTTTTGTTGGAGGGCATGAAAGGCATGATGTGAGGAAGGTACCTGGGCTGTGATCATCTTCCTGGGCCTTTGGAGGTCGGGGTACTCATCTCCAAAACACAGAACCACCTGGAACCTCGGCATGGGACGGCCGTGATGGACGTACCCCTGGAACTCTGGGGCGGGGGGGAGAGGAGCATGTGAGAGGAGCACTCTAATTGGGTCTTTCGTTTACATTTCCCTCCAGATGAAGATGGGGCGAAATGCTGCTACGGGAGAGTGGGTGCCGTTGGTTTTCAGAGGAATTTCTGTGAGGTGGCATGAACCCAGATCAACTGGAAAGTACTGAACGCATATGCAAATAAAACTAATTAGCCATCAAACGCTCGCTGAGGCAGAGACGGCTCCAGCTGACGTGGTCAGGTGGGCGGGGGCTGTTGCCGGGAGACTTCATTGATAAGCCACTGATCACACGATGAGAACATTACTCACACTGGTGAGTGCTGTGTGTGTGAAGGGCGAGACCCTGGCCTCTATCTGGGCCACAGTGGAACCTGCTACATGAGGTTTCTTACTAAAGTGGTAAGATTAATTTAGAAAAAGAGTTGAATGTGTTGCATTTTTTTCCCCAAATAACACACGTTTCCTAATTGAGAGAGGGAGAGAGGGAGCGAGAGAGTGGAGAGAGAGAGAGAGGGGGAGAGAGAAAGAGAGAGGGAGGGGGAAAGAGAGAGAGAGGAAAGAGAGAGAGAGAGAGAGAGAGAGAGAGAGAGAGAGAGAGAGAGAGAGAGAGAGAGGAAAGAAAGAGAGAGAGAGAGAGAGAGAGAGAGGAAAGAGAGAGAGAGAGAGAGAGAGAGAGAGAGAGAGAGAGAGAGAGAGAGAGAGAGAGAGAGAGAGAGAGAGAGAGAGAGAGAGAGAGAGGGAGTGAGGTCACTCACCGGTGAGGAACTGCTGGGTGTCCAGCAGCTTGCAGGTCTGCTCCTTCTCCAGCTTGTTGGGCTTGTCGGCGTAGGGGGCCAGGGGCCCCTCCCAGTAGATCCGGCTCTGGCAGAGCCGCTTGGCGTAGAGGCCGTCCGGGGCCAGCCACAGCAGAACGCCCCTCTCCAGCGCATTGGGCAGCTTCTCCGCCCCTTTCCTCTGGGATTGTGGGTAAGGGAAGGGGAAGAGCACGTGGTCCATGCTGCCGTACGGCTTGTCTTCCAGGCAGGAGGAGATCCGGCAGCCCTCAGGGCTGTTGGTGGTCACTTCCTTGACCAGGGACTCGCGGTAGAACAGGGAGATGTGCAGGCGGCAATCTGAAAGGGGTGGAGTCAGAGCTGTTAGCCAACAGTGCATTGTGGGTAATGTATTTCTACAGCTTGGAAGTCCAGCATGAGTGTGACTCTTAACCAGGGGTACCATGTGCTACAATATTGGTCTGTTACCTACTTGGGCATACTAGGTGAAGAACATTGAAGATTGAAGGACAAAATAATCAAGAAAGAGAATTATCCACATATTAACTATCTTTTGAAATATCCAGATAAAAGTCCAAAAGAAAATTGGACAAATTTTCCCCCAAAAATGTAGTCAAAATGTAGTCTTTTTGTTATCATTTTAACGTGACTACAGCAACTTAAAAAGCTCTGCTACCTGGACTCAATGCAACACATCCCACCTCCGACATTATAAAATATACCCATGTGACACAAAGACAAACCACTTCTACACGGCAACCATTCCCCAAAAAACACAAAAACAACTGCTATTATTACTGGCTTATAACCTCGGGTTGATTTCAGATACAAATGCATAAAAAATGAGGAAGTCATTGTACAAAAGCAGCACTGTTTTCCTGGGTCAAGAACAATAAACTAACTATATTTCCACTACTACAAACAGACAACAATACGCACCATTGTAGCCCACAGCTGTGATCTATGATAAATCATTAATGAGCAGAAGAGGATTAATATACTAAGGAATTTTCAGGCTGTATTGAGTTAAGTGTGTGTGCGAGTGTGTGTGTGTGTGTGTGTGTGTGTGTGTGTGTGTGTGTGTGTGTGTGTGTGTGTGTGTGTGTGTGTGTGTGTGCATATGCGTGTGCAAGTATATAGACCATGGTCAAAGAGTTTAGTGTGTTTTTACCAGGCGCCATTGCCTCAGCTGATCTCATGCTGGGATCCAATGAGAAGGCTGGGGGTTGGGAGTCTGTGGGGAGTCGCTGGGAGTCCAAACATGCGTAAAAGGATCCAGTTATCTGGTACCCTGCGAAGCGTCAGGAGGACAGGTCAGGGAGAGATGGCACGCAGTTTTCAGAGTGCTCTTCTGCTCACTCTCTGGATTAGGCCTGGTACGACATCACCCCTAACCTCTCTCTCTCACACACACACACTCACCCCTAACCTCTCTCTCTCACACACACACACTCACCTCTAACTCACTTCAAATGCAGAAGAGGAAGAGGACACCTCCAGGCTCACCCAAAATCCCCTTCCATTTGTGTATTTTTCAACAGACACACACGAGTCATTGATAGGTTCACCCCTCCGCACGCTATCTGCTCTCTGGTTCCTTAATTACCAAGCAAACACTGTGGGCCTTCCTAGCACAAGGGCACTGCCGCCACAACAGACATGGCGAGCCCGGTGAATGCAGGCCTTTCATCCTCCAGCAGGAACTCGCTGCTCGTTAAAACAAAATCCTCAGTGTTTGGAGAAGAGGTGGCGCTGCCCCTAACTGATGCAGGAGGCTGGACTTCAGTGGGTAACTCCCACAGGTGAGGTGCATGCGCTTCCTGCTTTGTACTGGTTGTTTATTTTTGTACTTTTTTAAAACCCTTTTTCTGTTTCTCTTGTTATGTAAAACTTGTATTCAAAAATATAAATGAATGAACATTGGATTTATATAGTGCTTTTTTTCCAAGGAACTCAAAAAGCTTTACAACAATAGGGGCAGCTCACCTCAACCAGCACCAATGTTTCAAATAAACATTTTCACAGCAGAGAAATGCAACAGCGTGGTGTGGCGCTGGAGTTCGAGGGGAGGGGGCGAACCCCAAGCTCGTACCGTTCTCGACGGGCGGGCCTTGCCAGGGCAGGTTTCGGGAGGGGTACGGGCACTGGCCGTACGGCAGGTCTGGGTGGGGGGGTTGCTCTGGGGGGGCGTAGTCCCTCCAGCTCCTCTCGTGAGGCACCATGTAGTTGGGCACCTGGTGAGAACGGGACGGGGAGGAGCGTGACCTCTGACCTCTCGTCCAGCACAAACACACACGTGACACATAACAATCCCAATGAATCCATTACAGGCATTTAGCAGACGCTCTTATCCAGACCAACTTACAGTTTACATTTATTTACAATCCATTTACACAGCTGGATGTTAACTGGTTAAGTACCTTGCTCAAG
The DNA here is from genome assembly GCA_029706075.1 of Aldrovandia affinis. Lineage (NCBI taxonomy): Eukaryota > Metazoa > Chordata > Actinopteri > Notacanthiformes > Halosauridae > Aldrovandia > Aldrovandia affinis. Next base: position 3,040,488 of record JAINUG010000116.1, read on the forward strand.
GGTACAACGGCAGTGTCCCACCTGGGGATTGAACCTGCAACCCTAACATTACAAGCCCAGTTCCCTAACCATTATACCACACAATGGTATAATGACACAATGGCAATAACAATGGACTGCATTTATATGTGTAGTGTAGTGTAATGGTTAGGGGAACTGGACTTGTAACTCAGAGGTTGTGCTGGTTCGATTCCCAGGTGGGGGCACTGCTGTTGTACCCTTGAGCTAAAGGTACTTAACCTGCATCACTTCACTAATAATATCCAGCTTTATATGTAAATGGATTGCATGTAAAGAAATGTAAACTGTGTAAGTTGCTCTGGATAAGAGCGTCTGCTAAACGCCTGTAATGTCAAATATAGTGCGTTTCATTTCATGATCTCAAAGCGCTTTTCAGTGGCTCTGTTAGTATGTCTTTTTGGATCAAATGAATAAATGCCACTGAAAGGTTGAGGGCTTTTCTCCTCAGTGAAGAGCTGTGAGCTGGGTTTACACAGAGACGCAGAGAGCTGGGTTTACACAGAGACACAGCGAGCTGGGTTTACACAGAGAGGCAGTGAGCTGGGTTTACACAGAGAGCTGGGTTTACACAGAGGCAGTGAGCACAGCTGGGCAGAGAGCAGCGAGCTGGGTTTACACAGAGAGGCAGCAAGCTGGGTTTACACAGAGAGGCAGTGAGCTGGGTTTACACAGAGAGCTGGGTTTACGCAGAGAGCTGGGTTTACACAGAGACGCAGCGAGCTGGGTTTACAGAGACGCAGCGAGCTGGGTTTACACAGAGAGGCAGCGAGCTGGGTTTACACAGAGACGCAGTGAGCTGGGTTTACACAGAGACGCAGAGAGCTGGGTTTACACAGAGACGCAGAGAGCTGGGTTTACACAGAGAGCAGAGAGCTGGGTTTGGAGCTGGGTTTAGCTGGGTTTACAGAGACGCAGCGAGCTGGGTTACACAGACAGAGACGCAGTGAGCTGGGTTTACACACAGAGACTGGGCAGAGAGCTGGGTTTACACAGAGATGCAGAGAGCTGGGTTTACACAGAGACGCAGTGAGCTGGGTTTACACAGAGACGCAGCGAGCTGGGTTACACAGAGAGCTGGGTTTACACAGAGACGCAGTGAGCTGGGTTTACACAGAGACGCAGAGAGCTGGGTTTACACAGAGACGCACGCAGAGGGAGCCTCTCACCTGGGTCTGCAGTGGAGGGTAGGGGGGGTGCATCGAGTAGCTCACAGAGTTTAGGTGTGCTGTGGGCTCCTCCATGGTCATCTGTTTCCCTCCTGTCAGATGGAGAAGAAAAAAAAAGGTTATTGCCCCGCAACACTACAGCTGGCAGTATGGTATAATGGTTAGGGATCTGGGCTACTAACGCAGAGGTTGTGGGTTCGATTCCCAGGTGGGGCACTGCCATTATACCTTTGAGGAAGGTGCTTAAATTGCTTCAGTAAATCCTGCTGTATAAATAGACGGTAATGCTGTGTGAGTTACTCTGGATAACAGCATCTGCTGAATGCCTATAATTTAATGTAAATGCTTTCAACATGTCCAAAAAAAATTATGTTTCTCAATGTGCATGCCTTCCCCGTCATGTTCCCACATCACGTTTCTGAACCTCAGTTTAATTACGGACGAACAGATTATTTTTTTTAATGGAGCACACGGGCCAAACATTTTCAACGTACCATTTATAAACCCGTTGATGAATAATTTTACCCTACGTGTGTAAACAGATTAGATGCCTTGTTAGAACACGAATACCCATTACTTACAGTGCAGAGGCACACCTGCATACAGTCACCATTTTTAATGCATCTGAATAATACTGTATGTCCTCCTTCTCTGTGATCAAACGGCCCTGAGGACGAGTATGTCTACGTGGGCCTCCAGTTCAACAGACCTGGACTACCACATGTCACTTTTGATTGATGTCTCTTTAATGAATGCATGCTTGAATTTCTTTCACAAACAAGCCAGTGGTGGGAAGCACTGCGGCCTGGAATAATTGGTGGCGTTTTTTGACCGTCTGCAGCGACAGAAGGAGTGTCGCGTTGTTGCACTTAAAGTCACTGCAGCTCTCATCAAAAACCCCAGTCGATGATTTAGCACATGCGTCAGCGTCCTTAGCATTTCCTGCTTTGCTGAGTGTGATCAGCACTGCGTGTCGTGTCATTTTTAGCTGCAAGAGAAAGGCTAGTGTGACAACGTTGCAGTTTAAACTGCTGGTTATCAAATCCATCTAAATGCGACGCGAAAGTCCCCCCCACCCTCCCCTCCAAAAAAAGAAACGACAAACTTGAACTGTCACGCGTTCAGCTGACAGAGATATGCGTAACTTGCAGCAGTGGCGTGCTAAGTTTGTCTGGTTCAATTTTGCAAAGCACTTGGTTTGATCATCAAAGTCAATCTCTCAACCTTTGAAAAAGAAGCCGTTGGTTGAACGATGCACGTGAATTACATCAATCGACATCACCGCGTTACACACACACCAGGCACGCGTTACACACACCCCAGGCACGCGTTACACACGCACCGGGCAGGCGTTACACACGCACCAGGCACGCGTTACACACACACCAGGCACGCGTTACACACACACCAGGCACGCGTTACACACACACCAGGCAGGGGTTACACACACACCAGGCACGCGTTACACACACACCAGGCAGGGGTTACACACACACCAGGCAGGCGTTACACACACACCAGGCAGGGGTTACACACACACCAGGCACGCGTTACACACACACCAGGCACGCGTTACACACACACCAGGCAGGGGTTACACACACACCAGGCACGCGTTACACACACACCAGGCACGCGTTACACACACACCAGGCAGGGGTTACACACACACCAGGCAGGGGTTACACACACACCAGGCACGCGTTACACACACACCAGGCAGGGGTTACACACACACCAGGCACGCGTTACACACACACCAGGCAGGGGTTACACACACACCAGGCAGGCGTTACACACACACCGGGCAGGCGTTACACACACACCAGGCACGCGTTACACACACCACCAGGCACGCGTTACACACACACCAGGCAGGGGTTACACACACACCAGGCACGCGTTACACACACACCAGGCACGCGTTACACACAAACCAGGCACGCGTTACACACACACCAGGCAGGGGTTACACACGCACCGGGCACGCGTTACACACACACCAGGCACGCGTTACACACGCACCGGGCAGGGGTTTACTTGCCTTTCTTCAGGCCTTCGGGGATTATTCTGTAAACTTTGTACGGATCTGAAATGTCCAACTGACTCCTCTCCACCAGTTCCTCAAAGTCGTTGCTTTTGTTCAGCGCACATCGCAGGCGCGTTTTCCACGTCGGGGGGTCCGGTTTATCGATACCCTCTCTGTATTTCCCTTTGAACAATGCCCATGCCTGCAACCACATCATCATCATCATCATCATCATCATGGTCATCCTCATCATTGAAATTAATCTTATTATTGTTGTTATTATTACATAGAATATAACTGTTTACATTGGATTCAAAGTAATCTAAACAGTGCTGTTCAGACTCGTGCACATTGAATGCGCTGTGTCTGCGTCTGATGCGCACAGTCTGAATTAAAGTAGTCTTGAAGTAGCTACGCGTCACAAATGCAAGGCGTGTAAAATTCAATAACTACAATACACAAATGTAAAACACGAAAATGCATGTGCACATAACGGTTCGTTGGGAATTGGGGGTCAAGTCTAATGGTCTATCACTGCAGGTGAAAACAGGTTAATTTAGTTAAATAAATCGAAGGGGTGGGTCGGTGAAACATTTGTTAAATATTTTGCGGACTCAGTTTTTGGACAGAACAGGGTTTGTTGGTTTGTTTCCCTAAAAGATGCTGCGTAAGAAATGTGCGGGATCATATTGATCTCCGCCTTCCGTCCCCCCGGCGCGAGGAGAGAGCGCGCGTGCGGCGCGAGGAGGAGAGCGCGCGTGCGGCGCGAGGAGGAGAGCGCGCGTGCGGCGCGGATACCTTGAAGAGCGCGGCGTCCTCGTCTCGGTTATAATCCTGTTTCCCTGCGTGTTTCCAGGGAATCCTGAAAATGGTTTTCTCGTCATTCTCCCAAATCAATCCGGGGTACTTTCCGTTGTCAACCTGATCAATCAGCCATTGTCTAAGTTTCCCATTGCCACAACTGACTGTCATGCTGCAGTCATGCTCTATGTTCATCTCTGTCAAAACGCATGCAGACAGAATGGGTTACACGGGGCACGAGCAAGCAGGCGGGTGATGCAGACACGTGTGCGCGAGGCGAAACGGGCTCACTGCTCACAACACCAGCATGCAAAGACATGGGCAAAATGACATGCAATATCTGAATGCAAGACATCGTTAGATACCGGTTAGTTAAACTAGGCTACTCATTAGCGATGCTGCTTATTAGTCACATGCTCACTTTCAAACACCAAAACGTGAAAATATAAACTGCAAAAAAACTGTAACAGTATCAACAGTAGGGTATGGAATTATGAATGATATTCTAGTGGATGTACAGTCCCGTAAAAACAATATATATAAACTTCAATGTACCCCCATAAAATGAATAATACCACAGATGCGCACGCTAGATGTATTCTAAGGCGATCGGTAAACTGCCGTATATTCATAAAATGATGGTATTTGATACAGAATTTTTACACTTAACTTCCACTCGAGGACGAGTTTGGACAAAATACCGTTATAATTGCCATATGTATTTTTACAGGTGTAATTGTATCGCACTTAAACGCAAGGTCTAGATCTCTGTTAAAAGCACTTGAATGAGCTGCGAGAACAGGGCGCGCTTTCTTACCTTTGAAACTTGAAACCCTCTGAGTTCTGAGATCAACCACTCTCCGAACAGATCAGCTCTAAGCAGAAGCTATTTTTTTCTTAAATATTCTCGTGTCTTAGGGGCGTGGCGGTGGGAGGAGCTTCAGTGGAACTTGTGAAGCGGTTCAGGGGCTGAGCGCGGTGCCTGGAATGAACGTGCCGTAAACACACGGGAAACCCCGATCAACGTCAAACCCAAGGAAACGTACGAAAAGAACCGTACAGTGTACACCGTTTAATACACTGACGCCAAATGTTCAAGTCACATTGAATAGAGCACTTGTGAGAGGTAGGATTTGGTAACAAAAACACCTTCAAATAATATGGTTGGATAACGGGCTATTTTACCCAGAAGAAAATGATGTAGACTGTGTCAAATAATTCAAACTTTATAGTGGTTACTTAAATGCAACGTAATTGTGGGTGAAAGACAACGATCTAGCTAATGTTGCTGTGTAGCCTACCTGGGGCCTCATTTATAAAACGTACTTACGCACAAATTTGATCTTAGAACGTGCGTACGCTCAAATCCACGTCAAAGTTCAGATTTATAAAAACGGTCTTTGACGTGGAAAAGTACTTACCTCCACGTCAGGTTTCAACCTGGCGTACGCACTTTTCCTTGTGGCAATGTTGGAGTACTGCAGGTATTCGCGGTCTCGTCTCTTCTCTGTCCTGACCCCTCGCTGGTGAAATAATCTTCCGCAATCGGTCAGGACCGCGGAATCACTTGCGATCTTCCGCGAGAGACTCAAAACCCACCTTTTCAGACTCCACTACCACTGAATTCTGTACATCTAGCTAATTGTCATCACCACTGCCTACTTGCTCAACACTATATACCCCTGCTTACTCCATTAAAAATAATAATTGACTAACCTTTTCCTTCCCAGTGTTACAGGTATGGTACGCAGCTGCCTGCAATGGTTTATTGCTGTATTACTGCACTGATCTCTTGCGCAAACTATGATTGTTCCTACCATGTATTAATGTACATATTGTAAGTCGCTCTGGATAAGAGCGTCTGCTAAATGCTTAAAATGTAAATGTAATGTAAAATGTATTCGGAAATCTAACAGCGCCAACATGTCGTCTGCTGCCTATTATTATTATTATTATTAGTAGTAGTAGTAGTAGTAGTAGTATTACCAGATTGAACACATTGCTTAGGCTATACGTAATGGTTTGCACAATAAAGTTATTAATAAATTAAAACAACATAAGCTAAGCTACTTGTGGAAAACAAAACAAAAACACACATTGGTTTTCCAAAACTACCCCAATTAGCATAATTGACACATCCTTGAAATGTATTTAATACATATTATGGTTCCACGCGTGTAAAACACTTCGGTCAATCTGTAGGCTATAAAATAGAATGGCTTCGCTTCTCGAAGATATCGCCAACCGCGCAATAAGAAGGGAACGAGTTATTAGAGATTTTGACCTCAGTTTTAAATCAGTTTTAAAATTATTTACGTCCTTCAGGGACCTTTGCTGCCCCCCGTTCACAGCCTGGGCTACAGACTGCCAGGCCACGTACTTGGTTGTACTGGTAAAGCCATTGGAAAGGCTCCCAAACAGCGTCCCTGCACGCAGCTGCACCTCCGCCAACAAGACCTCGATTTCCGCCTCGCTAAAATTCTTTTCTTGCAGCTCGCCATTATCAAATAGAAAATTTCTGTTTTGATTCGTGTTCCTTTATATGCTAATGATATTAATTAGGGGGCGTTTACAAGGCGGAGATCTAAAACCATTCAGCTACGCACAATTTCAAGATCATTTGCGATTTATAGATTTAACATCTGGGCGAGTGGCGTACGCACGTTTTTTTGGGCGTACGTTCAGTTTCTCTGAATCACACTTACGCACATTTCAGAAATGATCTTAGATCAAATATAGGATGGTTTCTACGCAACTTTTTATAAATGAGGCCCCTGGTATTCAGCACTGAGACTTTGAAGACCACAACCGACTCTTGATCACTGTCAGAAAGAAGAGCGATAGGTGCGCGACTGCCCCCATCTGACCACTTGAGTAACTGCAGTAATTTATGCTGAGTTTCATGCATAATAGGTCCGCATAAATGGTATATTTACTCAGTGTGTAAAATATATGCATGTATATCCGAAGAGAAAGCACTATATGTGAAATAAGCTGTAAAGCAATGTAAAGCGATAGTTTTACCTGGATTCAGATGTATACTGTTCAAATACAATGTTTGACCTATTATCGGCCCCTCAAATATCATACAATTGCCTCATTAGTACAGACCGGAACACCATTAACGCTACACTATACTATGTGACATTATACTATAATCTTTCCACATATTTTCTCTAATGTTTCTCTTTCTAAATATAGGTGAAGTGTTTACAAAGACATTTACTTGTTATCCTTCGGGGGAAGTTTGCTCGACAGGTGTTTTTGATGTTTTCCATTTGAACATTATTCTTATCTGTCACAATCTCTCATAGTCAACGGCGGGCGGTTGAGGCAAAACGAAGCCCAGTAGCCAGGAATTGTGTTCCGTTTTTTTCTTCTTTGGAACCAAATATGCTACGAGCATCAATGGGTTTCCACATAGGAACAATATATTTAATCAACAAAGTTCGAAAATCTTCTTGTTTAAAAATATAAGGTTTTTACAATATTCCATATTATATTTCCTGGTATTTAATCTATAGCACCGTGAATCTATCAAATAAATCTCATTATCTGGCAGACATATTATAAACGTTACATGCGCGTTGGAGTAATCAGTACTTAACCTTCATGTAATATTCAATATGAAGAGTAACAATAGTCATAACTGTGGTCATATATATGCCCGATACATCACAAAAGACTAATCGAGTTATAAATGGCTAAAGAAGTCTGGGACATGGGATTAATTCAAACCCAGTTAAAAAATTGGTTAGTTTATATTTTATTTTATTTATTTATATCGTATTCTATATAACGTATGGTTGTTTATTTTGACTATAAGAACACGACATCTATATAGGTGCATATTAATCACTAAAAATATATTTCTTGTTCCACAGGCAATTTCAAAAGAACAGATTCCCAAACGTGAACCACTAACATGAATGCGTATCATCTGTTACGGGTCTACATCATTGTAGGGGGCTGATAACAACAGAACTTATGTTAATTTAAACGTTATATAACATGTTATAAAAAGACTAAAGGCAGTTCAACCGGCGCACTTACCTGTGTGTGCTCGCTATGTGTTGCTGTGCGACTCAAACACGGCAAATTGATGCCCAACTGGGCAGTCAGGAGCCAGTCAACGGCGAGTTTAAATTATGAGTGCACGTCCCCTGGCCGTTAGGGTGCGCGCAGCTGGTGCGGCTGTTTGTACCAGGATTTATTATTGTTATTTAAAAATATTCTACTTCTTTGTGACAAGTGTGATGATGTGTTTTTCTCTTTTTTTAATCTTTCAAGCATGACCACTCTTGTATGCCACAGGAAGAGGAAGGAGACCGAGAAAACAGCACAGGACTCGATATTCTGCCGCTGTGACAGAGAGAGCGCTCACCACATTCGCGTAAAGATTACCCCTCGCTTTTAAATCGTGTCATCGGTGTAGTTTGCATACTGGTGGCAGTAATCAACCCTACATGGTCACGTCTGTAGAAAGAACTTTCTTTGTAAGGTATGGTGTGAAACAAAAAGAATGCTATTTTATTATAGCTATTGTGGGCCTAGAGCTTTTAATGAGCTTCAGGAGACCTTCAAACTGGACTCTGTGGTCTCCATAGGAACTTTTAAAAATATGCTTAAGGATATAGAGTTGGTGGTATGTGAGTGTTTCTAAATTTATCATAACTATTGTAATTACTACTATTGTAACACTAGTTTCTTCTCATTATTGTTATTTTGTATGATGCTTTCATCTATTTTTATTGTCCTTGTCTTATTGTTTGTTTATGTGTAATTTATATAATTGTTTTGTAATCAGGGCACCATTGTCTCAATGGGCTCCCCTGGCTAAATTAAGGTAAAATATATATATATTTTTTTAAACAATGCGGCCTCGTTTCCTAAACGAATCATCTGTACGGAGGATGCTCCTGCACACGCATCCGCATGTTCCTGTCTCTGTGTTGAAGAATAAAGCCAGTCTTGGCTAGAAATGTACACACAGCCAATTATGTGACACTTTATGGTGTCCGAAAACAAGTATTGTCAAATAATCTATGACAATCACGTTCCATATGTAACCCCCTTCCAGTAAAGATGATTCGTTTGTTTCACCTAGGCCTATAAATAATGAAAATTAATTTGGCTAGGGATGACAACAAAATGCCATTGCTTTAAATTAAAATCTCAGTGAGCATGGATTATAACATCACACGGGCAGTGTTGGGGAGTAGCGGAATTACCAGTAGCAGAACTACTCATTTAACTCAATTTTCCAGTAACTTGTGGTAGTTTAATTACTTACAAAATCTAGTAGCTTTCAAGTAGTACAATATTTTTTTCCGTCAAGTAGCGGGGAGGCGTGGACAACAATCTCCCCTGCAGCAGTATTAATATATTTATTTTTTACAAAGAATATCAAACGTCATGTGACAGTTTCAACGCAGCTGTTTAATCTAGTTTGATGAGAAGGTGCAGCAGTACTCTTGGCTCACCATGGCCATACATGAAACTAATGAAAGAAAATGAGAAAGTTACACTTTCAGTGCATTCTCTACCAACCAAAGCAGAAGTTGCCCGACGCGTGGAACACATCAAGCTCGAACTTGAGAACACACATTCAGGTGTGTAGCTAGCTAGCAGTCCTAACCCTAACCCTCTCTTATCTAACCCAGTCCTCAGGTTTATCAAGTGTGACAAAAACTTGGCTTCTCGCTTTTGCATCCTGACAATCAAAAAATAAAAAAACACCACTTGATGACTATAAAGTCCACTGGCAGCACCGTATCAGTCTGAAATGTGTGAATGCTAGTTGTCATTTGGATTTACACAGAATTATGAGGGGGACAGCTGTATTTGGTTCCTATCAATCATTGAGAAAGTACTTAGTCAGCGTATTCAAATATGTATATATGTACACCTGCCAAGCGCGAAAACCATAAACAGGGACCCCCCAGAAACTATGTGATTTCTGAGTGTCGGGGAAATGTGTTCCTGTGGTTAGTTTGCATCGGTGACCAATGATGAAACCGGCAGATGTTGGCAAATCATCAATCACTAAATAATGTATTCATTTATTTTTGAGTTCCATATGCTCTCAAGAAAATAATAATTATAATAATAATATATATTTAAAAGTAATAATAATACATTTGATTTATTTACACAATTTATTTACTGCTTTAAAGGGATTGTCGTCTATATAAAGCACATAAAACAACACAAGTAGAGATTAATTTAATTGAACATTGGATTTATATAATAGCGCTTTACAATGATAGGGGGGGCAACTGACCTCAACCAGCACCAATGTGCAGCACCCACCTGGGTGAACACGATGGCAGCCATTTTGCGCCAGTACAAACTCACTACACATCAGATACACAGTGGAGAGGCGAGGAGGGAGGGAATTAATCAATTCCATGTAGTATATATATATATTTAGTTTTTGCTTGGCCAGGACACCGGGTTAACACCCTACTCTTTTAGAAAAGCGCCTTTTATGAGCACAGAGAGTCAGGACCTCCGATTTTACCATCCCATCTGAACGACGGACATGTAGTCCCGTGGGATCGAACCCACAACCTCGGCATTGCCAGCGCCATGCTCTACCCACTGAGCTACGGGAACTATGTACAGCATTATAAAAGAATAAAAATCAACCCCATAAAAGAGCAAAATGATATAGATTCACATCTCTTCACATCATGACGAATAAAATGATGGTTTAAACACAAGAAGTGCGTTGACTGTGGAGTGTGCAGCACACGAGCATTCACTCAAAGCTCAGCTCCGGCTCCTCTCTCCTCTCTCACTATTTTGCGGTGACCCCCACACGGCTGCAATCGTCAGTGCTATCGCTAGTATCCTTATGCCTGTTCCTCGTTTGGACCTTTGGTTTTGATGTTGATGTATTGTATTGTCTTGTATAAATGCACATCTTGTAAGTTACTCTGGATAAGAGCGTCTGCTAAATGCTTAAAATGTTAAAAAAAAGAAAGTAAAATGATGTTGTGAAGGACCTCAGAAAGGCCCCAGGCACAGTGCAGTGTGAAAGGGGTGCTGTAACGTGGGTGACTGTGCATCCTCTGGAACTGAGTCAACATGCTAAAGACCCTGTCTGAACTTAGTGGACCATAAAGCTCGAGGAACTGAGTGATTTGATTGACGTGTTGATTGAAATGAAGCCCTGGTGGACACACCTCTTTGATTAAAACATACTTTTTGAGAAAATAGTTTATGCCACTCTCATTGTCCCTCAAACAGTCATGGAGCAAAGCTGGCCAATCGTTAGTGAGTGGGATCGTAGCTCTCCCACACTCAACATGTGGCTACGTCTTTACGTGCGAGTGCGTTTGTGCAGGCATGCATCTGTGTGCGTTTGTGCATGCGTGTGTGTGCGCCTGCGTGTGTGTGCCTGCGTGCGTGCGTGTGCGTATGCGTGCGTGCGTGTCATGCGTGTGTGTGTGTGTGTGCATGCGTGTGTGTGTGTGTGTGTGTGCATGCATGCGTGCGTGTGTGTGTGTGTGTGTGTGTGTGTGTGTGTGTGTGTGTGCATGCATGCGTGTGTTTTTACGTGTTTTATTCCAGCCGAGCTCACTGGTGCATGAGCAGTTTCGCCTAAACCCCTCAGAAGCAAAATTAACTCAAAATCAGCTGGAGAAAAATCCCCTGCTGGGGGTCGTCACCTTTCGTGCGATTCCTCCGCACAGGGAACAGTGTCAGGAGCCTCTGGCAGATGGCACCCACACCTGTACACCACACAGAGCGAGAGACACCACACTCACTGTTCTCCGTACACCGTGTTCTGCATCGACACTGTCCTGAACCAGGCCTACTCAACTCTCATTGCATTGCCCAGGGTTTTGTGAACGTGTGAGTATTACACGCTAAATATGCTGCTCAACAATATCATTTACAAAATCATGTCAAGACAAGTCACATCTCACTCTGTCACCTCTCAACGTTCTGGAAATTAATCTTGGCTGTTCGGGAAATTAATCTTGGCTGGGAAGTGCCCCACCATCTGTCTAGTCAGTTTAACTTCATTTCCTAGATAATTTTGTTTTGGAGAGGTCTACTGTGGGGGAGGTGCAGTGGACTTTTATCCAAGCCCATATTCACAATATTGAGCTTTCATTTTATTTCAAAGCCCCCTAAATCTCAGCTAATAGAAAAACTCAGCTAATGCATAAATTGTTCCCAAAGTAAGAAAAGGTAGCACTCACTGTTTTGTCATAAATGTTCTTCTCGCAACTTTACCTCACCATTCACCAAACGGTGAATGATTTATCAGGAGCACAGATTGACTCTACCCTCACATAACAGACATGGTTTAGATGCACAGCATGCCCTGTTTTACAGAGAGCTGACTGTTTTTACATTTTTACTCACTAAGATATTCAGCAGACATACTGTCTACTGGTCCCCAATATAATTTAGCTTTGCTTAACAAATGAAACATTTTACATAAAGTACAATAAAATGGCAGTTTCATTTATTAGTTTTTGGGATTCTGTGAGCAATATACATATATCCTGTACTTATTTACAGAGGTTAAAAAGTGGTTTTGAGTAGTAGTGTTTCCATCAAACCAACACAAACTCAAACAGGCATAATAAACAAGACCTTCACAGGCTGGCCTCTCCTTGCCAATCCACTCCAGAGGAAAGACCCCAGACACACACAACACACAACACACACACACACACACACACACACACTCACAGACTTGCACAAACACACACACACACACACACACACACACTCTCACATACACACTCACTCACTCTCTCTCTCACACACACACACACTCACTCTTTCACACACACACACACACACACACACACACACACACACACACACACACACACACACACACACACACACTCACTCATTCACTCTCTCTCTCACACACACACACACACACACACACACACACACACACACACACACAGAGTCGTTTAGGTGATTGGAGGGAGCGCTTGCTCGAAGCTGATTGGAGGGAGCGCTTGCTCTAGCCGCGATGCCCAGGTGAGGAGACTCGATGTGATGCATGGGCGGTCACCGTGGCGACGGCGGTCAGGTGGTCCTCGACGCCAGAGGTGTGGTTTCCGCACAGGCCTTGGGGTTCCTGGCTAACAGGACCCTGATGTCCTCCTCGTCATTAAAGGGATTCTCTTTGTACTTCTCTTTCAGCCACTGCCTGTACTGGGGACAGACAGACACATGGACACCAGACCTGGGTCAAATACACATTTGAACTACCTTACCTCATATTTTTAATATTTCTTAAGTCTCTGGATAAGAACATCTGCTAAATGACTAAATTTAAATCTAAGCCAAATCTAAACGTGAGTTAAGTACATATTTCAAATACTGAAATAAATGTAGATGCCAGTGAAATGGAAAACACCCAAGCATATCCCTGACAATTTTCAACGAAACACGTTACTAAGCAAAATGTATCATAATAAAAATTCTGTTCTGAATATTGGTGAATATAGATTTTTTATTTTTTATTGTCAGTGCTCTGCAGAAATTGTACCGCTGTCTAAGTATTTCAAGTGAAGTATTTGACCCAGGTCTGATGGACTGGATCAAATTGAATCAATCTTCGCACTCTTGATTTTGAATGAAATAGCAGTGCAATGTATCCTCACTAACACTTTCATTAAGAATTTCAATTAAAAAGCAGCAAAAAACATTTGTCAAACCCATACTTACACACACACACACACACACACTCATATCTACAACATCCAACAGCTCGAATGCCGTTTGTACAGATGGATACATTGGGTTGGCAAGTCACAAAATCTGACAAAAGAATGTGTTTAAAATGTGCTTCATATAAATATGACTCAATCTTTGAGAATCGGCTTCACACAACAAATCAAATCTGCAGATTATCAGGTTCTCACGAGCTCTTAAATTGTGGTTTGACCCAGATCATAAGTGGCGTATAATATCACACGAAAGACACGGCTCTGGGTGAAATCAAACTCAGAATTAAAAAATGAGTATAATAGTCAAAGCAACAGCTTTCATTTCCCCCACCAGCATATCAACCGTTCACAAGAAAGGCAAGATCACACACAAATAAAAAATCCACCTGTTTTTCCTCTCTGGAAATAGATCAATAGGAAAATAGAAAGAGAGAAAGAGAAAACAACAGAACGCCATCAAAGCCCTCTATTCCAGACTCACTCTGAGCCAGTCCTACAAAATCTGCCAAACCAAGAAAACGAATTATTCTGCTCTTGCATCACAAGATTTCAACACCAGGGCTCATATGTACAAAGATTCTAAGAGTAGCAGTGCTGATCTAGGATCAGTTTAGCCTTTTAGCTCATAATGGATATGGTTAGGATATGGACAGGGGAAACCTGATCCTAGATCAGCACTCCTACTCTTTGTACATATGAGCCCTGGTGCTGAAATCTTAAATTTTAGTTCATGAAACACGTACTTGATCCAGGTCGCATGGAGGTTTACATTCAGTCATTTAGCGGACACTCTATCAGTGTCACAAACGATACATTGCTCTCTAGCAGTACACGTGTTCCCGGCCTCTCCACTTTCGCTGATGTGTGGTGCAGCACCCAGCTGGCTGAGGTGAGATCCTTCCCTTCAATGTAAAGCTGTAACTTTGAGATCTTGAAAGGCGCTATATAAATGCAATCCATTATTAAATGGACTTGAGGGTGTAGTGTAAATAATATAATATACGCCATTTATCAGATGCTTTTATCCAAAGCGACTCACAGTAGTGAATGCCTACTGAGCCACACAGAACCACGCTCTACCTACTGAGTCACACTGAACCATGCTCTACCTACTGAGTCACACTGAACCATGCTCTACCTACTGAGTCACACTGAACCACGCTCTACCTACTGAGTCACACTGAACCACGCTCTACCTACTGAGTCACACTGAACCACGCTCTACCTACTGAGACACACAGAACCATGCTCTACCTACTGAGCCACACAGAACCACGCTCTACCTACTGAGCCACACAGAACCACGCTCTACCTACTGAGTCACACTGAACCACGCTCTACCTACTGAGACACACAGAACCACGCTCTACCTACTGAGCCACACAGAACCACGCTCTACCTACTGAGACACACAGAACCACGCTCTACCTACTGAGCCACACAGAACCACGCTCTACCTACTGAGTCACACTGAACCACGCTCTACCTACTGAGACACACAGAACCACGCTCTACCTACTGAGCCACACAGAACCACGCTCTACCTACTGAGCCACACAGAACCACGCTCTACCTACTGAGACACACAGAACCACGCTCTACCTACTGAGCCACACAGAACCACGCTCTACCTACTGAGTCACACTGAACCACGCTCTACCTACTGAGACACACAGAACCACGCTCTACCTACTGAGCCACACAGAACCACGCTCTACCTACTGAGCCACACAGAACCACGCTCTACCTACTGAGACACACAGAACCACGCTCTACCTACTGAGCCACACAGAACCACGCTCTACCTACTGAGCCACACAGAACCATGTAAAGCATAGCATAGCTCAGAATAGACGCTCACGGGGTCTGTAGAGCCAGTCTGCAGCAGGAGGCGGGCTCTCCCGGTTGCCGTGGGGACTCACGTGGACGGCCTGGCTGCTCTGGAAGTCCTGGAGCTGGCGCAGGAAGCCGAGGTTGGGCCCGGCGCAGGGGCGCGCCACACGTACCGCCGTCAGGGCGTCCTGCCAGCCCAGCTCCGTCACCGTCATGATGTAGGCCACCACCAGGGTCACACTGCGAGACACGCCGGCCAGGCTGCGGGCAATCCACCAACCAATTAATCAATCAACTAACGATCTGTCAACCCACCAACCAATTAATCAATCAACCAATTAATCAATCAACTAACTGATCTGTCAATCAGTCAGTCCACCAACCAATTAATCAATCAACTAACCGATCTGTCAATCCATCAACCAATTAATCAATCAACTAACCGATCTGTCAATCAGTCAGTCAGTCAACCAATTAATCAATATATGAATGAATCTATCAATCTATCAGTCAAACAATCAGTTAGTCAACCATTCAATCAAATCAATCAATACAGAAAGCAAGTCAGTTGATTTCATGTCCTACGTAATATTGTCATAAAATGCATTGTTGATGAATGAATACTTTAAAGAATAGAAATACAGTATTTTATGACAAGGGCAGGTTGGCCCATCTCTGCTCATCAATTTAGAAGCTAGAGGGTATCGAGCCCTGTCTGAAACCTGGAAGTCCTGTACAGCAAGAGAATAACAGAAACTACACGCAGTAGAGCCCGATTGGTTAATACCTGAGCCCGATTGGTTAATACCTGAGCCCAATTGGTTAATACCTGAGCCCGATTGGTTAATACCTGAGCCCGATTGGTTAATACCTGAGCCCGATTGGTTAATGCTTGGTGCATAAATCTTGGTTGTGCTTTACTCTGCTGGGTAATAATGTGGGGAAAAAAAGATACTGAACTGTTTCTATTTCAACCTTTATCATTTTACTGTACTGTGTGTAGAGAGTTTTGACTAGTGTTCGCCCGCCCACACACACACACACACACACACACACACACACACACACACACACACACACACACACACACACACACACACACACACACACACACACACACACACTCGCTCAACATGCCAAATCAACCTTCCTCCCCAACATCACTCATAAGAGACAGCAGCAAGCTCTTCTGTTGCGTGACAGAAAGATTTATCACTGAGCCATGGAACTGTGATCTGTGTGTGGATGCAGATAGCTCTCCCTCTGTGTGTGGGGGGTCCCTCGAGACCGTGCCATTGTGTGGGGGGTTCCTCGAGACCGTGCCTCTGTGTGGGGGGTTCCTCGAGACCCTGCCTCTGTGTGTGGGGGGTTCCTCGAGACCCTGCCTCTGTGTGTGGGGGGTCCCTCGAGACCCTGCCTCTGTGTGTGGGGTTCCTCGAGACCCTGC
>JAINUG010000116.1:3062500-3157500 GCA_029706075.1 Aldrovandia affinis
GAAAGAACACAATCCCATGTTTCAGTGCAAGGAGAGACTGGTATGGGGTGGCAGTTTAGTGTAATGGTTAGGGAACTGGGCTTGTAACTCAGAGGTTGCAGGTTCAAATTCCAGGTGGGGCACTGCCATTGTACCCTTTGAGCTAAAGGTACTTAGCCTGAATTGCTTCAGTAAAAAAATATCCAGCTGTATAAATGGATTGTATGTAAAGAAATGTAAACTATATAAGTCGCTCTGGATAAGAGCGTCTGCTAAATGCCTGTAATGTAATGTGTAATGTAAGACCCCTCCTCTCTCCTCTCTGTTAGATGTGTAATGTAAGACCCCTCTCTGCTCTGTTAGATATGCATGGCTGGAGAGGTTGGGGGAGAAGTCCCTCTTCCTCTACAGTGCTCACTCAGGCGTGTGCAGGCACCACCCTGCTGGCCCAACCCTTCAGAGAGCCTCGCTCACAGAAATACAGGAAAAACCCAGCGAGTACAGAGCGGAACATTTAGGACAGGGCGAGAGATCATGCGCTCGAGAGATCATGTGCAGGGTACACCTGTTCCTTTCACCGTTCAACATCTGCCTGGCTTGTGCAGAAACAGGCCGAGAGCAAAGCCTGCAGGGTCAGGCGCCAGGTCGACCCCACACATACATTTCAGACAAAAATCTAATGGAGAAAAATTAAAGTACAGCAGAGAATGTTCCACATCAGAAAAATGAATCTGTCTGGAAAACAAACAAACAAACAAGCTAATAGCCCTTACCAAGGATTAATGCTTGAGCTTTGGTATGTTCAGGCAAACTATTGTGCTTTACTCGGTCACATGACCACCCAAGATGCTTTTTAAATGTGCATATTTAAAGAAAGCTCTTAGTCTGCCTCCTGTCTGATCTTTTATATCTCTTATCTGTCGTTATCTGGCCTCTCTGAGGGCAGCAGCTCCATCTGTGCGAGATGCGATATGGGTGCGTGTTACAGGTATGGTACGCAGCTGCCTGCAATGACGTCTATCACTGTATTACTGCACTGATCTCTTGCACAAACTATGAGTGCTCCTACCATGTATTTATGCACATCTTGTAAGTTGCTCTGGATAAGAGCTGCTGCTAAATGCTTAAAATGTAAATGTAAATGTAAAATGCACCCATCGGGGTGAATGAGCCGTTTCAGACGAGCTGTAGTTTGTGAGCCCTGTCAAACACCCGAAAGGAAAAGGGGGGAGGAGGAGGAGGAGGGCGGTAACGGGGAGGGGGAGGGGGAGGGGGAGGGGGAGGGGGAGGAGGAGGAGAAGGAGGGGTGGGGTGTGGGGGCTTGATTTCCCGCAGGACTGAAGCTGTGCTTCCTCAGGGACAGCTGGCGTGGACCCAGCAGCCCAGCCCAGTGCACTGATCACCAACACAGGCATGCTGGGACAGCGGGTGACCCTGTATCACATTACACCGAGCACGCTGACGGCCCATCATCTTCCACACTCGTTAACTGGCATCAGTGTGAAGTGCGAGCAAGCCCCATGGACCCTGGGCCTGGCGGCTGCGGGGCCGAATCCCAGACTGAGGGGGCACAGCTATTGCATCCAAATGTGCCTCAAGATCAATTTATGCTTTACGTGACAAGTGTCCCGCGACAAGTCACACAACGTTTGGAGTTTTGAGCATTGCAATAACACGAAAACAACAAAACAAAAGTCAGGGCAGATGGAAGTAGTATTCTGTATCTCCATGGCAATGGAGTTTACCTCCTCATTCCAACCAATCAGATTACGTGACATTTTTATGACAGCGTCTGCGACCTTTCGTTTATCTGAAGGTAGGGGACACCCTCCGCGATGCTCCTCTGAGACACATTTCTGTCCCTTTCACGTCACTTCTGTCCGCAACATTTGCCACGTAAAGCATCAATTGGCCTTTAGTCAGCTCAGTCATCCCATGAAGTGTCCAGTTGGATCAGCACTGTTATTCCTGCTGATACAGGACGGAGCTGTCAGAGAGTCACTGCTAACAATGCCATGTATTCAACAACAACAAACATAATATGAAGCTACATTTCCATTAGCATGAGCTTATGCATCTTTAGAATGCTGATACACAATTTTGCGTGACTTGTCTGATGGAGATGAAAATTGTGCGCATCACATTTTTTTTGTTAAAGTCAGTCAACTTTATAGGCCTGAGAACCTCAACTAGACGTCAGCATTTCAGTTCAAGATGTGAAACAACTGGTCTAAGTTGAAAATGGAAACTCAAAAAGTGAACCATTAATTAAGTCATCGCTGACAGCAACAAGTGGGGGCTCTCAAATCATGTGACACCTCTTTTGCCAACAAAAAGCCATTTGGGAACATCTTTCTTGTTGGATTTGACTGATTTGGCAATCTTGCTGTGAGGGTAATACATTTTTATTTTTTACATTGCATACTACATAGGCTTAATTTATTTTTTATTTTATTAATCTTGCAACTTATCTCGAGGTCACATAAGAAATATCACAATAACAGCACTAAAAATCGGTTTAAATATCCCTTCTTCCCTTTCGATACGACGCGCCATGCATCCAAAGTGCCTCCAGCGAATCGAGTGAGAGGACAACACGCCATGAGAGTAACGGACCTATCGAGAGCTAGCGCAGAGCGACAAAGGCATGCTGTGATTGGACAGATTTACAACCCAAATCCCCACAGCCTTGCACCTGGCCGAGGATTGCAGTAAACCCACAAACGAGCGCTTGCTGGCTCAGAGTCGCCCTTTTCACTGTATGACTGCAAGCCCATCTCCTGCCAGGGACGCGAGACTGAGGCGACCAATAGAGGGATTCACACGGCCCCTAGGGAGATTCTGAGAGAAAAGAAAACTCAGGGAACGTCTTTGTTTGGACAGAAAACATACTCACTTAATCATCCTCAACACATGAATACACAGAGGCACACATATACTATTGCTACTACACCTGCTACGTATAGATATGCATATATATGCTTGTAATTTTCATCTATACACATTTTGAAAGACGGGTTTACTTTTTAAACTAAACTGAAAATCAATATCAAGTTCCATTTATATCTCATTAAATATGCATCTAAGGCACGGCCATTGGCACTTTTAAAGCTTCTCTCCTGCTCTCCTCTCCTGTTCATTAATTTTTTTTTTTAAACAGGAATGAGTAAAGTATTTACGGACACATATTAATGTGTGTATAAAGCTTACTTACTCCACCCTATTTTAAATCTTTTAATCCAAATAAGAGCGGAGACAAAGTCTCCAGTCCACAGACTGATCTCCCGTGTGTGAGCTTCCCACGAGGCACAAAGCCAGTTAAGATGTAATCCAGAAGTGTTGAGATCACAACGCTGGCATGAGATGAATGATGACAGTGGCTGCGATGACTGCGTGCGTTCAGCCTGGCGTAGCAGCACAGAACCAGGCTGTTCTCCTGGTCCCACTCCGCGAGAAGCCCTCTGTCTGAACAGCCCAGAGAAACACTACAGTTACATCGGTTCAGAGCAGAGGCGCGCGCGCCTGTCCGCACAGAAGGACTGTAACCTGAGGTACAGCACGCCCTGGTCTGGAACTGTGTGACCACAGACCTGCTGCTGTATGAACACTGGCAGACCACTGTAAGGAGTACACTCATTGTGCATTGTCTCCTACAGAGAGAAATCAGTGCGAATCATTGCCGAGATCAGTGCGAATCATTGCCGAGATCAGTGCGAATCATTACCGAGATCAGTGCAAATCATTGCCGAGATCAGTGCGAATCATTACCGAGATCAGTGCGAATCATTACCGAGATCAGTGCGAATCATTGCCGAGATCAGTGCGAATCATTACTGAGATCAGTGCGAATCATTGCCGAGATCAGTGCGAATCATTACCGAGATCAGTGCGAATCATTACCGAGATCAGTGCGAATCATTACCGAGATCAGTGCAAATCATTACCGAGATCGGAAACAAAGACCAGAGCCCTCACCAGAAGACCTGGGCTGTGGGGCAGTACAACATAGAAACTACATTTTCTGAATAACACCACTCTCTCTCTCATTTCAGACAGCGCCGTCTCCACACGCTCGACTGTGTGTGCATTTGAAAGTGACATGCTGGGATTTTGAAACTGCTGCATGATGGTCTCATGGTCTCAGTGTTTTCAGGTGAAATCAGCACAGCCATGGAACGGGACGCTTCTGTCCCGCGGGGTGACGCCGCTGTAGACCACGGTCACATGGAAGGGCATGCCCCGCCCTCATCGTGATGCATCAACTCCTCCGGCCAATCGGGTGCCAGCTGCTGCCTGTGCTCACTGGAGGACGTGTGTGCTGGTGTGCGCCCTCCCCAGTCTCAGTGGGGAAACATGAGCCCACAAACAGAATTGGCCATTCAAAATTGGGAGAAAAGTAAAAAAATAGGGGACAAAAATGTATTAAAAAGAAATAAAAAATAAAACAGCACATTTCTCTCCTGAAGCTGCTTGACCCCAGGGGCCATCGATGATTATGAAGTAAGCCTCCTTTGGTTTAAACATGAAAATCGATCATCATTTTCATTGTATGACTATACGACTTTTATGAGTTACAACTGACCCTGTTCCAGTATCAGAGTTCAATTAAATGTCGCTGTCCAGATACTATTAACATTTGCCTGCTGGAGTACTGTTACTATTACAAATGGTAAGAGCCTTTTTCATTATTGGGGGGCAATGTGCATTACAGCTTCAATGGCCCACACAGACGAACCCACCCCCACCCAAACTGTGACACACCCTTCAGACTTACGGACCAGAGTGTCCCTGGGGGGGCCCTGGGGGGGCCAAACTGCATCACTGTAGAGTAATGAGTCACTTTTTCTATTTCGTAATTGTACGTTCGTCAAAACTAAAGGCGTCACTGAAGGGATTTTTCTAAAAGCAAAAACAGAGAAATTTAAAACACAGCGTTCAACAAAGCTCTCAAAGCCCGCTGCAGAAAACGCTTTACGCCCATCAAGCGATCAATTGATAATCATCACTTTAAGATATATATATATGCATAAACTATTTCTTTAAAAAAGAATAATGCAGTAAACTAATGCTGCCTGAAATCTCTTAACGATCTGTGTCGGGCATGGGTAGGGCTCAATCTTGACTGCTGTTCGAATCCGACACCTCCATCTGTCTTCCAAGAAATTGGTCTCAGGGCTGACATTCAGGTATGCAAATACTACAACCCCCAGACACCCCAAACACCTGGCTGCATCTGTCATGCTAACCAAAAAAAAGTGCAAAGTCATATCCACTGGACACTGAAAATACCCTTTTGGTGCAATGTTGGTGAGACCTTACGGCGCAGATGTAAATGTTGGTGAGACCTTACGGCGCAGATGTAAATGTTGGTGAGACCTTACGGCGCAGATGTAAATGTTGGTGAGACTTCACGACGCAGATGTAAATGTTGGTGAGACCTTACGGCGCAGATGTAAATGTTGCCACTGGCTTTCCGTTTCTCGGTTGCGAAAAAAATGATCTTTTTGGACCACCAAAGTATATCCTTCACACATGTGAGTCACGCAAACCAGAGAAAGATCGTTAATGTTCGTTACCTACCACACACTTCTACACAATATATATCCAGAGAAAGACTGTTTGTTAATAATGACAGGAATGAGTACCCGACAAGGAGGCGTATGTGGATATGCTCATAATTTAACCAAGAATAAACAGTAGCCTAATCATCTTTAGTTAACCCTTTGAGGAATTCGTTTTTTGAGAGTTTGAGTTCTAATTCAGTGTTTTACGCTGGAATCTTACATTATCAGCCCTGTATGATGTCATCAATTAGAATCAACTAGAATGTTACGGCACGTTCTAGAATAAACACCACAGCGCAACAGTACTCCTCAAAGAGTTAAGATTCATTTATGTTTTTTGTTTGCCACAATAGCCGTGACTACACCATCTCCCTGTTAGGATACAATTAACCCTCCCTCAGTGTTTAAAACTCAGCGCCCGATACATTTCCTACTTGTTTTCGGTTCAAGCCTAGATATTCTCACCTTAGAGTTTTTTGTTGTTGCGAGTACTTGATAGTAATAATTTAAAATGATCCCAGCTTACAACACACCTCCAGTATGTACAGGCTGGTACCACACACTTTCTTTTTAAATTAATGTTTTCTTGTCTCAGATTTTTTCCAGTTTTTTCCTCCCACCTACTTATTTATTTGATTCCGCCCTCCCTCATGACACCCTTCCGGTTGCTTCTCGGTGAGCTCGTCCTGGCTCACCCTCCCCCCTCCCCCTGTGCTCCCGGCCAGGGCCGGTCTGGCACAGTCGGGTTTCGAACCGTGACCGCAATAGGCAGCTCACACTAGCAAAGCACCAGTCAATGTGAGTGCGTTAGACCGCTACGCTATCAGAGGCCCCAACTACCAAACACTTTTACTCAGTGCATACACTGAAAGTGCCCGCTCTTGAACAGCAACACACATCAGAATCTATCAGACACGCTGGTGGACATCCCAATATGAATACGAGCCAGAGCTCAGTATATACACCTTGAGACACACTGGTGCAGAACTACTGCACATGGTCCCTGGACACCTTACCTGCCAACAGAATGAAAGATGCTGAACAGTAACGCAAGAGACTCAAAACCCACCTCTTCAGACTCCACTACCACCGAACTCTGTGCATCTAGCACTCTTCAGACTCCACTACCACCGAACTCTGTCCATCTAGCACTCTTCAGACTCCACTACCACCGAACTCTGTCCATCTAGCACTCTTCAGACTCCACTACCACCGAACTCTGTACATCTAGCACTCTTCAGACTCCACTACCACCGAACTCTGTACATCTAGCACTCTTCAGACTCCACTACCACCGAACTACCACCGAACTCTGTACATCTAGCACTCTTCAGACTCCACTACCACCGAACTCTGTACATCTAGCACTCTTCAGACTCCACTACCACCGAACTCTGTACATCTAGCACTCTTCAGACTCCACTACCACCGAACTCTGTACATCTAGCACTCTTCAGACTCCACTACCACCGAACTCTGTACATCTAGCACTCTTCAGACTCCACTACCACCGAACTCTGTACATCTAGCACTCTTCAGACTCCACTACCACCGAACTCTGTACATCTAGCACTCTTCAGACTCCACTACCACCGAACTCTGTACATCTAGCCTACTGTTATCACCACTGCCTACTTGCTCAACACTATGTATCCCTGCTTACTCCAAAAAAAAAAAAAAAAAGAATTACTAACCTTTTCCTTCCCAGTGTTACAGGTATAGTATGCAGCTGCCTGCAATGTTGTATATCACTGTATTACTGCACTGATCTCTTGCGCAAACTATGATTGTTCCTACCATGTATTAATGCACATCTTATATGTCACTCTGGATAAGAGCGTCTGCTACATGCTTAAAATATAAATGTAAATGTAACGTTCACTGGTGTTTCGCGGTGTGAGGTTCCGTTGATCGGGTGCCCGTAACATTCTCCTCGATCCTCGCGTTCAAGTAACTAAAACCAACAGGTACCTCAACACTTATAATTCGTGTAAGAAATAAAAAGCCAGTGGATATTATAACTGAACAAATAATTCCATAATTTTAACTGTAACATTTGCTGATATTTTCAATTCTAGTGGTCACGGAATAAAAATACAAATAGTGGAATAATAAATACCAATATTTTTTTCACTATAATATAGCAGGACATTTGCATGAATATAAATTGATATATTATAACAGCACAATTATAAAATGACTTTTTTGTTATGATGAGAGCTTGCAGAAAAGTTGATTACAATGATAGTAGTGGAGGTTAAAAAACGGAAAAACTTTCATGTCTTCAGTTCTCGTGTCATTTGGGTGCGTTGTACGGTGGAAGACTGCTTGGTGGTGAAAATAAATGGTGTTGAATATTATTTGCATGATACAGGCATTTACATAAGGTGGTTTGGAGATCTGGGATATCATGTTTTATCGTTTTCAAAGCACATATCATAACACACCATTGTATGTACATTATCTACAATTATCTTGCGATCTTCCGCAAGAGACTCAAAACCCACCTTTTCAGACTCCACTACCACTGAATTCTGTACATTCAGCTAATTGTCATCACCACTGCCTACTTGCTCAAAACTATATACCCATGCTTACTCCATAAAAAAAAATATTATAATAATAATTACTAACCTTTTCCTACCCAGTGTTACAGGTATGGTACGCAGGTGCCTGCAATGATGTCTATCGTTGTATTCCTGCACTGATCTCTTGCGCAAACTCTTCCTACCATGTATTTACGCACATCTTGTAAGTCGCTCTGGATAAGTCTGCTAAATGCTTAAAATGTAAAATGTAAATGTACTATCTACATTATCAATCTACATTTTAACATGCTTAAAACAAAAGATTTCAAGTGTTTAACATCACAAATGTCAAATTACTTGAAAAGAGCATTATCATGTTAATGACAGTCTTGTGCATGGAATAGGGTTGATTTCATGTGAATCCAGTGGTTACACACACACACACACACACACACACACACACACACACACAAAATCACAGTGTATCTGAACACTTAATAAAGGTGCCATGCAATAGGTGAAAGGGCCACTGCATCGGGCAGTACTGTACGTGAGATAACGAGGTTCTCAAAGCTTCATCGTTAACACATCGTTATCTGCATTGTTGTCACCCAGCTGACAGTGCCTGCAGGCCTCACGTTGTCACGGCCTATGAGATGCATCGTGGAGACAGAGCTGGGCTTTCAGAGTGGTTTTCAGTTGTGTTCTCTCCTTGTGAAAGAGGAGAAAGTCATGAGAGAGGCCGCGCACCCAGGGCACTGAAAGACGCCCATGCACCGCGCTGGGAAAGTGGTAGCGAGAGTATGCCACTGCTTTGCCTCAAATGGTTTGTTGTCAATCATTCCAGGCAAGATGTAACCTTGCGTACACCAAGAACAACTGACAGATTATTATCATATTTTATTTTAACTTCCAAACTTAATTATATTTATGGAGGTGCATGATGTACCATGTTCAGTATCCATGGAAACCATTGAATGACCTGATCGGAACTGGTTCTGTGTGTCTCAGTAGGTAGAGTGTGGTTCTGTGTGTCTCAGTAGGTAGAGCATGGTTCTGTGTGGTTCAGTTGGTAGAGTGTGGTTCTGTGTGTCTCAGTAGGTAGAGCATGGTTCTGTGTGGCTCAGTAGGTAGAGCGTGGTTCTGTGTGTCTCAGTAGGTAGAGTGTGGTTCTGTGTGGCTCAGTACGTAGAGTGTGGTTCTGTGTGGCTCAGTAGGTCAATGCATTCATTACTGTAAGTCGCTTTAGATCTGCTAAATGGCATTTATTATATTATATTAATCATGGAAAAAGCAAAATCTCATCCAGTACGCGATAGCGTGAATTCACTTAGCATGTCCTTAAAAATCACTCATAATTTAAGGCACATTTTTGGCACAGTTTGGCAAGTTCAGCAATAATCAAAAATAGTTTGCCAATCTATATTAGTGCAAATAGAAGATGCACTTGCGTTCATTGGTAAGTCAAAGTTAATGACAAGATTAATGATCCACATTACATTACAGGCATTTAGCAGACACTCTTATCCAGAGCGACTTAAACAGTTGACATTTCTTTACATACAATCCATTTATACAGCTGGATATTTTACTGAAGCAATTCAGGTTAAGCACCTTGTGCCCCACATGGGGATCGAACCTGCAACCTCTCCGTTACAAGCCCAGTTTCCTAACCATTACACTACACTGCAAATACAACGGGACAGCTGAATGCTTTGAAACCTCAGACAACAGTGACCAGTCAGTCCACAGAGCTCCAGGACTGAAGGGCCCAGCGAGCCGACGTTTCAGAGTGCGTGAGGCTGGGCGTGACACCTGGACAAACAGGTTCACCCAGGGAAGCAGGATTCCTGAGTTACACCTGAGCGCCTACACTCCCAGAGAGAGTGCAGCACCAGAGCCGGACAGAACGCTGCACATTGGTGAACCATCATCTACAGTGAAAACGCAAGCGGTGCGTTTATTGTCAGGATTGCAATTATGCTCAAATATACACAGAGACGTATCCTGAGCCTCACTGCTGATGAGCACAGAGACGGGGAGCACACAATCGGCAGCTTATCGCTGACACAAATCTCCTTCTGAACGACTGCAGCGCATTTCAGCAGCGGAATACGGAAGGTCCCTGGTCGCCACGAGAACCGGTTGTCTGTTGGTTCTGAAGAGCAGCAGCAACCGAAACAGCTAAAGTCAGGTGCCCTGCTGCAGGACAACAAACCACACCGTCTAACTTCTGGCGTTTTCACTATGACTTCTCTCTCGCACATCTGAGCTCTAAAAGCAGAGCCACCTGAGAAATCAGAAAAACTGTTTTAGAAAGTTGTACTTTCGAGACACTGAACACAACAATTATATTAGTTTTATATCCTCAAAAAATTTACATTGAATTTCAAAACACTGGCGCAGCAATTTCCAGCTGAACGCTCAGTGTCAGTGAGACCAAACGCAGGTCAGAAGGAAACCCAGAAGGTGGCCGATGATTGAACACACAAACCAGAGTGGGTTAATCACTGTAATTTTCCCCCCGGAAAAGCCCTTACTAGCGAGACTGGACTTGCTCAACACTTTCTTCACAACAGTGAAAACCCTTCCACCCTTTCAAAGCCAGCTCAGTTTGCAGCGTGGTAGAGGAGGAGGGTAATGAGCGACTGTAGGTGCAGGCTTCAGTGTAGCTCCACATTCTTCATTATAACAATACACAGCATCATTTTTCAATGTTTTATTAAATTTAAATTTAAATGTCATTTGTGCAATTTCCGCACTATTAACTGTTTTAAAATAACACAGACAGATGGATATAGACATAGGAAGTATTACAGATAGATAGCTACACAGGTAGATAGTGGCAGTATAGATAAAGAGCTATATAGATCAATTGATAGATAGATGGCAAAACAAGTATACAAAACAATATATAAATATAGAATAACTAGACACACTACACACATAGCAGAAGGGCTTTATGACACTGTGGAACTTAACATTTCCATATCAAAGTCATGCTATCAGCACTATGACTAAGATTACTTTGAAAAGTAAAACTTTTTTTTGTTAAAGTAAAAGGACTAGTACTCTCAATGTTATGAATGCTGAAGCTATTTTCTTTGATTCTTTGTTATGGCCAGAGCACACACCCTAATACCCCTGTTTGGTTTGTTTGTTTTTACGATTAGATTTGAAGGATGCACATTAAAGATGGCCTCTTCCATGCTAGAAAGACAGTGTGAGACTTGGCCTTGTCTGTGTGTATTGGCCACACCCTTTTTAACAGGACACTGAGTGAAGGTGCATTTGCACCTTACATCTCATTAAAAAGAAACAACCAGAGTTTAACAAATACACACCAGACTCCGATCATGCATGATACTATGTGAGGGACACGATAGGAAGATGTTAACTGTATTTTTACAAAACTCACCATGTTTTGTTACAACTTAATTATTTCATATGTTAATTTAAGACTCACTACAGGGTCTGGAAATGGCCCTTTGAACAATTTGGCTTGTTGCACGAATAATGAAGGGGTTGGGCTTGTCATATTGAACAAATCATAACTTATTTTTCTTGCAAGACCAACACCACCCAATCATATTGCTCATTATTGACAGGTCTCACGCCAATGATTTTTTATTTATTTTTATGTTGTGTGTTAACCAATCAGTATGCCCGACCAGTTTTTGGAGCAAATTTTGTAGTTCAATGGGATTCAATGAAAGAAAGAAAACAAGAAAAGACCAGAAAAAGAGAAGACCATCTACCAGTCCCAGTAGAACATAGCACAGGACTGGCTCCCAGGGTAACTGGAGACGCCATCATGGCTTCAGTGTTGCTGTAGAAACAGCAGCCCTTGGATGCATGCGTGAGCGACTCACTGAATGCTGGGATCATCGTGTACTGCTCTACCTCCCCATGCACAGAGCTGACCTCCCCATGCACAGAGCTGACCTCCCCATGCACAGAGCTGACCTCCCCATGCACAGAGCTGACCTCCCCATGCACAGAGCATGTGGCCTCACCGCCCTGTCAGGACCAGGTGACCGGGCGTCTCGTACCTGCAGCAGAGGGGCGGCGCTGTCATGGATGGAGAGAATGTGGGTGATGTTGTTCCGCGCCAGCTGTTCTCTGTCCCGTGCATCTGTGAAGGGGGCAAAATAAACAAAATCAGATTCCAACACACCAATCAGGACACCCCGTCGTATGAGAGTGAACCTCGTCAGCTGGCCAGCACCAGGCCAGAAAAAAAATGCTTTTCTCATCTTGAACTGAAAGAAAAACCGGAAAGCCAATGTTTCTAAAACAGTCCAACAGCTTGGCTGAAAAGCACCAAACAGCAAATGTTTTAATCAAATTTTGTTCTTTAAAAGGAAGCCAAAGGTTTTCTGCTTTGTACAGATGTATTTGGGTTTTTTTCTAGTTCAAGCTGTTCTGCAACCATCTGATGAGAACGTGAATTCAGACATGAGGAGCAGCACACGCGGCACACCGTATCACACTCTCCCACAAACGTAAGAGCCAGTCGTGCAATTCAAATGGATTCATGGAGCAGATTTATCACTTAACAAGGCCCTTTTCAGCACAACAATACAATGTAAATTAACTGCAGCTTGGAGAAGAACACATTTACTATTACAACAGATATTATAAACACATGTACTATTAATGTTTATGTGAAAATGATAAACCTTAAAGTACTGTGCTGAAAAACTAAAACTACTGAGAACTCCAGATAATTAAACTTGACATTTTTTACAAGTATTTCTTATTAAGAACAATGTCAATCCTCCAGATAATCCTCCAATTACCCAAGCTCTGCATTCAGGACTAAAGTCAGGGCACTTTTCAATCCAAAGATCTGATAAGGTTTTAAGTTTGTGAGCCACACCTCATATGCCCTGCAGTGCTAACAGGTCAAGATCGCACTCGAGTCTGGCTCAACTTACACTGCCTGCTTGAGGAAAAGAGGAAAAAGGATTTATAAGAGTGAGAGAGTGAAGAGATAAATAATACAGTAGAAATAAAGTCTGTAAAATGAAAAACAAAACAATCGTGGAATAAGTGTGCTCTTTGTTGTTCGAGTCTGATCAAAAACAGACAAATTAAAGATAATTGAACTTTCCTGTTGTCCTATACAGCCCAATTTCTGTTATACAATCAAGCACTTTCATGTACTGCACTGTGAGAATGGTGACAAAGGCACAGTAGATGGAAATAATATCAAATAATAATTTTCGTCAAATTAATATCAATGTTTCAGTAAACTCATCTCAGTAACCATCTGCAAATTAGAAATGTAATTTAGTGTAAAAACATCATTAAAAATTAATGATTACTTTCAAGTACAGCCTATAATTTTTGGACAACTAGCACAGGTGCAATTAAGTGCTATAGATATACGATATATATATATATATAGGCTATCTGCATTAGGCTACAACTAATTGTGATGCAGAACAGTAATTTGAAAACTGCACAACAACATATGCAGGCTTTGTTTTGGTGGATTTGGTTTGTTATTGCCGTCAGCGTCGTTACTGCTCATGACATGCTAAATGAATATACACTGTTAAGAACAAAAACTCACAAGACAACCCTAACCAATCTATGCCACATTGGCATTACTCTGTGTTCAGAATCAAAACCCAACCTGGTTTCAGGTCATTTTTTCACCAAGCAGAAAATTTCTGTTCCTCAAAATAATGTGTGGTCATAAATACAGTGTATAAAATTACATAATGTTTTTATGAAAATAAAATACACTGTCTCTTCCAAGCTTCCATGTGAAATAATGTGTTTTTTACAAACAAACAGGACAGATGAATGTCTGGTGACATTTCAACAGAGCTAGTCTTTAATATCAAATCTCAGGCAGCAAATACATGAACTATTTTACTCTAATCGAGAATAGTTTAGCAGTGTGTTTAACAGTTTGTATGGGGGCGTTATCGTCTTGGAATATGGGAACATCTTAAAGAAGCAAAGTTTGTACCATGGGGTGCACTTAGTCACCTAAAATGGCTTGGGCGTAATTCCACATTTCAGAGTAAAAATCTGACCCAATGAATTCCATGAGATGGCTGTCCCCCACCATGATTAACAGTTGGGAAGAGACAATGTGGGTTATAGGCTTCCTTTGGCTTCCTCCGAACATAAGCATTTTACATTTTATTATTTAACCCTAACCTAATTTTATTTTCAACCCTGCACTGTTCCCCTTGACACATTAAATAATTTTGCAGTTTCTGTGACTGACAAGCCTGAAATTCTGGAACTATTTGACCTCTTTCAAAATCTGTAGAAACATATTGGTAATTACCATTGACATTACTATGAAACACATGTGTAGACTCCTTTTTAAGTGTCATTTAGTTACTTCAAAACCTTTTTCAGATGGTGTCTCCATTATTTTGTATACCCTCTACATTGCTGCACAACTGATAACAAAATTATGAACTATCTACAAATAAATAATGTAATTATAAGGTGCGTAATGTGAAGGGAATCAGTTCCTCAGACAGCCTAAAATAGACCAACTCAAAAATACTAAATGATGAATTCTTGTACTCAAGAATGAATTCATTCCTGTTTGATATGTAAATTCACACAAACATATTTTTAATTAAGTAATACAATGCTCAAATAAACTAATGACAAAATTATGATGATGGTGCCATGAAAATTGCATGTTAAAAACTTTAAAAGCAAAAGTAAAATGCAACTTCTTAAGAGAGGTCTCAGACAAGACGCATGGCTTTCCCCCAGCCACTTACACCAGTCCAGCCACTTACACCAGTCCAGCCACTTACACCAGTCCAGCCACTTACACCAGTCCAGCCACTTACACCAGTCCAGCCACTTACACCAGTCCAGCCACTTACACCAGTCCACACTCTTACACCAGTCCAGCCACTTACGCCACTTACACCAGTCCAGCCACTTACACCAGTCCAGCCACTTACACCAGTCCAGCCACTTACACCAGTCCACACACTTACACCAGTCCAGCCACTTACACCAGTCCAGCCACTTACACCAGTCCACACTCTTACACCAGTCCAGCCACTTACGCCACTTACACCAGTCCAGCCACTTACACCAGTCCAGCCACTTACACCAGTCCACACACTTACACCAGTCCAGCCACTTACACCAGTCCAGCCACTTACACCAGTCCAGCCACTTACACCAGTCCACACACTTTTCACTGGTGTTCAGGCACTTAAACGCTCATGCGTGCAGTGAGCGCCCCTCTGTGGTTTCGAACCCGTTCACACTGCAGTGAGTGCCCCTCTGTGGTTTCGAACCCGTTCACACTGCAGTGAGTGCCCCTCTGTGGTTTCGAACCCGTTCACACTGCAGTGAGTGCCCCTCTGTGGTTTCGAACCCGTTCACACTGCACCCTCTGTTCCTCACTCTCAGCCGACATAACTGGAGAGCAGGTCATCACGCCAGTCCCTCACTGCGAGTCACAGAATGAATCAATGAGCTTTAAAAGGGATCTCCCTTGTCCTTGCTTCATATTTGCAGTGAACTGACACACAAGCTCATGGTGTCTTATAGCAGCGAGGTTTCGAACCTGAGGCAACAAGAGAGACGATTAGCCCGCTGAGCTAAAGACTCAAGTCCCCAGCCAAGGGAACTAATCACACTCTTATCGACATCACCCGTTGCAGCGGACGCTCACGCGCTCAACTCTAACTCACGCCTTCTGAGCTCCACCACACTTGCAGTGCTGAAACGTGTTAATCCCCTGTGACACGAGTGTGCAGTGAGGGACTCGCAACTTGTGCCCTGCCGTTTGCAGAGCTGAAGCAGCGATGACGAGGCACAAAACCAGTTCTCAATGTTCCTCATTCGTGGTCAGTGCAAAACACATCACAGATCTGTGACCTGAGTGTGTGGGATAGGATGGCCTACATATTTTGCTTTCCTCATTAATCGGGAGTGCAAAAAAATACAGAAAGTCATTTCGATACTGCTCACAGTGACAGATCCGCATGCTCATGCAACATTCTCCCCCTCTCTCCCTCTCTCTCCCTCTCTCTCTCTGCTTCTTTACATTACATTACATTACAGGCATTTGGCAGACGCTCTTATCCAGAGCGACGTACAACAAAGTGCTTCCCCCCCACTCCTAACCATACGATCTCCCACTCAATTATCTGTCTTTCTCTGTCAATATTGCTTTGCATGTTGATATCTCTCTATCTATCTCTCTCCCCCTCCCCTCCCCTCCCCCTCTCTCCCCCCCTCTCCCCCTCTCTCTTCCTCTCTCTCCTTCCCTCTCCCCTCCTTGCAGGGCCCTGCCTGCTGAAGGAGGGAGCTGTGGATGTCTCTCCAGGGCTGTGGTCTAACCCTCCCTCGCCTGCTGATCCAAGTCCTCTGATAGGCGTATTGAAACTGGGGGCAGCCCTGCATTTCACCAAGCGACACTTTAGAGGGGAACTGAAACACACACATCAACTCTTATCATCGTTCATTAAACATATATTCTAACCACAGCACAGCATTTCATCCGTGTGGAAGGGAGAGAACAATCCTACCTTTGAAGTTCCCCAGGTATAAATCTGGCAGGACCTACAACAAGAAACAAAAGATTGATTGATGCATAATCTTTTTCTTTGTTTAAATCTTTAAACCAGTGGTTCTCAATCATGCTCCTGGAGGGTATGCTGGTTTTATTTCCTACTCAGCAATTGACCGATCAATTAAAGCAGTTGATTAAATAATTAACTCACCTCACCTGGTTCTATTACATTACATTTAGCAGATGCTCTTATCCAAGAGTGACTTACACAATTTACATTTCTTTACATACAATCCATTTATACAGCTGGAGATTTACTGAAGCACTTCAGGTTAAGTACTTTGCTCAAGGGTACAATTGCAGTGGCCCTGCTGGGAATCAAACCTGCAACCTCTGAGCTACAAGCCACATTCCCTAACCATTATACTACACTGCCACCTGGGGCCTGTCTCACAAAGGAAGTTGAGCACAGTCAGGGTATCTCTGCGTTAGCTGGCTACACAAAGCCTAACAAAGGCAGTTACGGCTGACCTGTCTCACAACGGTGGTTATCACCTCGCTCTGTCAACCCTTTCTGATCGAGCTGTGAGCGTGTGCACACAGGGGGGGCGTTTGTAACAAAGCCAATTGCAAGCAACATGGACAGATCCGTCCAGAGCATTGTTTCACGGAGCAGGATTGGTGGGTTAGTGAGCTAACTTTGGGCTTAACCCTGGGTTTTCTGTCTCACGACTGCTGTGGGTGATCGTAATGTGAGTGCAATCTATTCTACCAATCACTCGGGAATCATATGAGAAAATTACACCACACTTAATATGCAACAGTACATTTTACGTATATGTACCGGTGGCTAGAAAACGTAGGGCAATGCATACATACTGCTGCACAGTGATCTGTATCTCTGATATAAAAAAAACAATTACGCAATTCTCTAGGATTGGTGAGGCCATTTTCCAGAGAACCGGAATGCAATGCAACCTGGTTAAAAGTGAGCCACAGTTGTGACACCGAAAACCCAGGGTTAAACCCAAATTTAGCTCGCTAACCCACTAATCCTGCTGGTTTATTGTGTATAAATCGGTTGTTGGCTTTAAGGTGAAAACAAAAACCAGAATAACCTGCGGCTATCCAGGACCAGGATTGAGAGCCACTGCTTTAGACCGATTTACACACATACAGAACTTTTCATACATTTCAGTGCATCGACACAATCTGAATAATATTCCTTTGTGTACTGTATGACTGTCATCCAACAGTGATGCTGTTTAGCAAGTTATTACTAACCACAATACAACTTGATCATTATGGTTTAAAATTAAAATCTCAATAGTAGTGAGTATAAATGGCGAATGTTTGCGAATAATGGCGGCAGTGTAATGGTTAGGGAACTGGGTTTATAACGTTAAGGTTGCAGGTTAGATCCCCACATTGTACCCTTGAGCTAAAGGTATGTAACCTGAATTGCTTCATTAAAATATCCAGCTGTATAAATGGATTGTATGTAAAGAAATGTGAAACTGTAAGTCGCTCTGGATAAGAGCGTCTGCTAAATGCCTGTAATGTAATGTAATGTACAAAATACTGCAACATCAAACCATTATGGGGAAAAAAGTATTAAAAAACTGTCAGATCATAATCGCATTAATCAAATGCTCATACTTGAAAATCTCCAGTCCATACAGCTGACACTTAATGCAATTATATAATAGCTCAAAATCAAATCCCGGCTTAATTTTGTAGACAAACCCGCACAATGACTGTGACAACAACGGCCCACACAGAGAGAGCTGTTATATTTAACCCCATGGACAGATGGCACCAAGTCCTGCAGCTATATGTGTTCGCTGACAAATGACACAACCATGCTGTGATCGAATGAGATAGCACAATGTGTGAGCAAGAAGGCTGGGGGTGGTGACACCATCCACTGAGTCCCCCCAACAAGCACTGGTGTCCCCCCAACAAGCACTGGTGTCTCT
This sequence comes from Aldrovandia affinis, assembly GCA_029706075.1. Lineage (NCBI taxonomy): Eukaryota > Metazoa > Chordata > Actinopteri > Notacanthiformes > Halosauridae > Aldrovandia > Aldrovandia affinis. The sequence goes on from JAINUG010000116.1 coordinate 3,081,075, forward strand.
TCAACAGCCTATTCCGCATAGGTTAGTCACTCACTGGCAGAAAGTCTGGTTATTAAATGACCTTGAACTTAAGAAGCTCACTTTGAGAGAGGGGCCTCTGTGTTAATTCCTCTTATCTGACCCTCGCACCCTTTTAAGATACGCTGGGAATGCACCAGTGGCAATTTTAGCGGCGATTCTTTCATCTCACCCCCCGCCCCCGCCCCCGCCCCCGAAAATCCTGGGGAATATAACAGTAAATTAATAAAAATGTAGGCTTGTGCTTTGCATGTGTACATCTCACATTCTAATCGGGGGCTGAGCCCCCCTAAAGGTCAAATCCTAGAATCGCCCCTGGAATGCACCCTACTCGGCGCGATAATGCCCCAGGAGAATGTGTGGAGACGCAATCAAACCGTCCACGTGCCCAGCGCAACTGGACCGCGCATTATCGTACCCGGACGTGCAAGGTTCCATAATTAACGGTGACCACAAACAATGCACCCCGGTGGCTCGAGCTCCATTCAGCACGGGTGCACCAGCGCGAGGCGTCTGGACCAACCCACTGCGCGGGAACGAGTGAACCTGAATCCCCATCCTTCCACTGTTTTGTGATACAATCCAAAATGAATTCTGAACGCTCCTGTCTATTTTAGTAAGATCTTAAGAAAGCATTTCAAGCGGTGGGAATTATAGCAACTACCCATTACTTCAGGCTCATTAACAATTTTATGCAACATACAATTTAAAGACATGTTATTTCCTGGCACACTTGTCATCACAAGCAGTAAACCCGCAAACGCGCTTTTTGGTTCGGCTCTCGGAGCCGCTGCGAAATGTCCATTAGTGGAACATGGCAGATTTGAGCAGCATAAACAAAACAACACTACCACACCTACATTTAGTTTTAGAAATACAGTTGCATGTTTTCCTGATTACCTGATCAGAAATGCGCGTCTGACGTTGTCGTTGTTGTAACGATGTGTTCACCTGCCCACTCGCTTCTATCTTGAATGAAACGGTTCAATTCGTCTGACACATAAGCAATTATTTAACACTTCGGCCAGAGGGGAGAAGCGCATTTAGGAAGCACAAATGGAATTTCCTTTTCAGCGTCGAATCAAAACACACATAACTAAATTCCATAGTATATACATAAGCTGCAGATATGCAATTACATTTCTATTCAAAGCATATTCGAATATTTTATGTCAACACGCCCCAAAGCAAGTAAGTAAGCTTCAGGCAGCATCAATGCCGTTCGCAGACGGCGGCTCGTTTTACATGCCCAACAGCCCTGTTTGGTGTGAAAAACAATGCATAACTTTTACAAGAGGAAGGATGTGAAAAGACGGAATTATTTAGGGTTTTCTTCACCATTTCCCCCCCACTAAAACTTATCTTTCCGCACGAGGAAAAGTAATCTCTGATTCGACAAACTTAGAAGACCGTCGGGATTTATCACCGCGAGCTGACAGCCTACCTTATTTATCCCGTTCCCCATTTTCACCGAGGCTGGAAAGACAGGCCCGCGACGCTGATTTTCTGTTTCTTATCTGGTTTGATATTGGGGGCTAAATACTACACCGTTCGGTTACATTCACCTCCCTGGAGGCGGCTGTCTAACCTTGCGCCGTCAAACCACCAGAAAGCCAGTGGCTTGTAAAGCATCTTGGGATTTGTAGTTTTTCTCAGCTGCCTGCCTTGGATTCAGAAAACCAAAGCACTACATTTACCAGGTGTATGGTTCCGAAATTACTTAACATGAAATGCGTTTTTGTAGGATTATGTCATTTAAGGCGTTCAAGATGAGACTGAAGTGCTATCCTTTGAAGCCCACCGGCTTCCCGTATGCTGTCAAGATCTGTTGCACATACAGACAATACGCAATAGTTATACACTGTGTCCCTTTACTAAACCAACTACAAATAATAATAAATAATTACATAAATGCATTAGATTAAATAAATGTACAAACACCAATATATGGGCATCAATTCATATTGGTTAATATAAATAATATTTAAGGAATTTCAATACAACTGAACTGCGTTTCTTGAAGTAGAGATGGATTCCTCTGTTGACAGCCCTGTTGCAGTAAATGGAGATACACAATTCATGCTTACTGTGTTTCCAGTAATTACATTACTGAACATGTATGATACAAAATCACTGTTGATTTCATGTAGCAAAATAAATAAATATAAATATCAGGGGCTGAGTGTCCTAGAAGCCATGCTCTGCTCTCATGCACTTTGGCTACGTGGCTAATGCTAAAGGGAAAGAAACTCTCTCTCTATCTCACAAAATATATTTTGTGCATGGAAATATGGACACAAAGATTGTCTGGCCCAATCAACAAGATCGAATGGTCGATTAACATGGCCAAAAATCTATTATGTAAATTACAGAATACTCCTTTAAGTGAATGAAAACCCACAAAGAAAGGAATTGTTTAAGGAACAAAAATAAAATTCAAAATGATGAAAAAGTTTTGTTGCTAAGATGCTTCTAATTTTAACTTTTCCTACTAGGATGGGGGCTCACCGATTTGTTTATAAGTATTGAACGGAAGTGCTTTTTAAGGAATGAAAGTAGAACATCTCTCCTCAATCTCCTTGAGAGAAGTGCAAAGATAAAGTAAATTAAAAAAGTAAATTAAAAATAAAAGATTTATCTTATTTGGTATGCATGTTGATTAAGCTAATCTGAGAAGCTCCCAATTTGTGGTAGTCTTATGGGGTATTGAGAGCTGAAACAGAAGAAAGCAAGCACAGGATGTGTACCCTAATTGTACATTTATATTTGAGTGTACGGTTCCCAGCCCATTTAGTTGGTGACGATCAGAATTGACCTGCTCCATATCTGCTGGTCTCTAATGTAAAAAAACACACAAACTTTTCTAACCATGATTAATCTTGCCATTTACAAACACATTTTTTGGATAAGGATTGGAGCATCTGCTAAATGCCTAAAATGTAAAATGTCAAAATGTAATGGGAAGCCAATGGAGAGAAGCTAAGATGGCTGTTATGTGGTCAATTCAATTTTGTTTTGTTTTTGTGAACATTTTATATTTATTGCATAATGATAAATAACAAAAAGAGGTAAGTGAGATAACAAAAAATGTACAATTGCTTACAGGTTATTATAATCTTACATTCCAGGAAGATGATCTCCAAATTAGTGGTTTCCTATTTGTGCTCTAGTCTACAACTACTTCAATGGCCTACTATTCTCATTGTACTCTCATGGGTACATTTTAAAATCTTATCAAGAGTATATTGTGGATGTTGTCTAATCCCTAGTATTTATGATTGTTAGAATATAACTGTTCAGTTGCATTTAGAAAAACAAAAGCCAGATGTACAGATGAACAAATTATTTATTAGTAGGATCATCTTTGCGGTTGAAACGAATGCCGCAATCTCCCCAAATTCCAACTCTTTCTGCAACTACTCCTATTTGTGATAGAATGTGTCCAAGTTCTACTAAACAACAGGTATTCCCAAACTACATGGTGATTAAGTGTTGCCCGTAATGCCTGCAAATGGTACTTTTCTGCACCCACTCTGTTTGAATGTGCATCCTGTTTATGATGGTTTTGGCATCGTGGCAGTCTCTCCAAAGAGATTGATGATTTCTCTCACACACATAGTAGTAAAGAGATTAACAAAAAAAAGTATTCATATTTCACCGGGAAAGTTTTATTTTTAGTGAAATTGTCACATTTTACATTTACATTTTAAGCATTTAGCAGACGCTCTTATCCAGAGCGACTTACAAGATGTGCATTAATACATGGTAAGTTTGCGCAAGAGATCAGTGCAGTAATACAGTGATATACATCATTGCAGGCAACTGCGTACCATACCTGTAACACTGGGAAAGAAAAGGTTAGTAATTTTTATTTTTATATTTTATTAAATGAGTAGGCAGGGATACATATACAAGAAGTGTTGAGAAAGTCAGCAGTGGTGATGACAATTGGGTAGATGTACAGGATTCAGTGGTAGTGGAGACAGAAAAGATCACCGGATCCCTAATTGTACCTTTCAAAAAAATAAATATTTATTCCATATTTGAACATATATTTGGCTGAATTTTAATTAGAGGTGAGTCGAGGAAAATGTGTCCACTCATGAAGTGGGATCGTGGGCTGGGAAGGTTTGGACGTCACTGGAACAGAGGAAAGCATGTCCGTGAGCGAGACCACTGATCCTTAAACAAAGGAGCCATTGGAACAGGCTGACGTGGCACAGCGTCAAACAATACGCCTTCTTTTTCACTGAAAAACTTGTATGGATGGAATCTCCACGAAAATGTCAGTTTGCAATACAGTACTTATATTTCAATGGAGAACTCTTCACTCAGCTATCAAAGTGCATGGAATAGGATATAGTAGCAGAAAACTTTAAAAAAAAATACCAGCTACCAGCTTGCTGCAATGAGATCTAGATTTCAGTGGACATGCCAATGAACAACAATGGAGAGAGTACAGATGAGCCCATGTATAAACATAATTTAATTTACAACATTCACTGTGTTGCAATTGGTATAAACAATATATCATAACTGTCCATTGTGACAATTGTTTGTTGCCGTAATGCTAACATGCCTTTTATTTGTGTGAATGAAACGAACATGGTGCATTTCGTGCATTGCCTGTGATGCCAGTGTTCTTCTGTAAGCTACGGGGGCGTACAGGTTTTTGTGTACGTTTACATACAGTGGCATGCCATTTCCAGTAGCTTTGTGTCTGTTACCCTTCCATGTTGTGGTGCGTTATTTATAGCAGGTCTTAGTGCCTGGTTTTTGCAGGCTCGATTTGTGGTTTTGCCATACGGTGACACACAGCAGAAAAACAGCCGAGGTGTTTACAGAAAAAGCTATTGTTCAGCAGTATTTTGAAAGTGGTTGAAGTTGACAGACTGATATTTGAAGAATGTTCCAGTGTAGTGTTTTTCCCCAGCAGTACTCACAGAGAAAGTGAATCAATCTTGTTATTCATCACGAGCGATCCTGCACATTATTTAAAAATCTGACCTGCATTAGGTGTCATGATGCCCTTAAACTATAAGTCTTACATTTTGAAAACTTAGAATTGCAGTATACGTTTCTATCTGAAATGCTTGTTAACAATGAGTCAAGTCATTGACATAAGAACGCAATTCATAAAGTCATATTGCTATAGGTTTAACATCTGAAATAATTTTTTTAAGCATGATTATAGGGGATTTGAAAATGTTAAAGCTTGATATCTCAAAACTATACTTTTGTCAGATAGTCATTGAAGGGGGGGTTATAAGGTGATAAACATGACTGGGTCCTGAAACATTACACATTGTAATCTTGCCAGCGCTGCAAGTCTAACATTACAAAGGTTTTTTACTTGAATAAGGATTGCAGCTGGGGTAAAATGTTAGGGGTGAAATGGAATCCTCCCAACATTCAGCAATGTTAATAACTCATAACTGAGATGTCATAATGCCTCCAGTGGACAATAGAATGTCAGACTCCCCGTTCTTGTAGAGATTTTTGCATATTCAAAAGCTTTAATGCTAAGTACAGTGGTGTAAATTGGTGTCATCTAATGGAGAAATCTCTCAGAAAAAAAGGCACCATGCTGTACCTATTAAAGTAATGCATGTCACAGACAGCATGCCTGTAGGTGGATAGTATCCCTTTAGTCAGAAGAACATAATTTAACCCTTGCATTCCAATATGGCTGCCAGTGTGAATAAGGACTCATTACCCTACCCTACATATCTGTACCTTTCCTCAATTTGTACCTTTTTCACTGGGTAAAGAGTACAAAACCATTTCAGGAAGGATGTTGTGTGCATCTTTGAAGGTATGATGAACACATTTGTACACCGAGGAACAAAAGAGTACCCTAATTGTACCTTTCTTTAAACATTTTTATTAAGAATTTGTTTCAGATTTTTTCTCCCATTTTCTCCCAATTTAGTAGCCAATTACACCCTCTATTTTTAATGTCAATCCTCCCCTCGTGTTGTGAGTTTGCTGCTGTAGCCCCGAGACCAGCAGTGACAAAGGCGAAGTATCGTCTCCTGGATAAGAGCATCTGCTAAATGCCTAAAATGTAAATGTACATAAATGGCCATTGCTTTACTTACTTTTACTTTAGCTCTTCTAAATGAATTACCTTTAAGTGCAGATAATTACAAAGCACTGGGTATAAACCTGGTAATTAACACACTGTAAAATAAAGTTGAATCCAATTTCTTAATTTTCAATACTGAAAATACAGTATGTACCTCTCTCTGACAATGAAGACAAAATATTTTTTTGTACACAATTAAAACTTGTAAAATGTAAAAAACACTGCTCTCTAGGCCAACCCACCGCCCTGTGTAGCTGTTCACACTGAGAAGCATGGCTAGGGAAACATTCTTTGATCTCTAACTAACTAACTAAACTAACTAGCGGTCACATAAAATGAAAATATTATTTTTACATGCGCCCCACCAAGAGAAACCAGCACCAGCCCCACACCACACACACACACACACACTACTCACCAGCCCCACACAGACACACACACACACACACACACACACTACTCACCAGCCCCACACAGACACACACACACACACACACAGACGGAATCTAAACGAGTGCTCAAAGCTGGCCCTGCTGGGCCGTTTGCTCGTCGAGAATTGCTCGTTGATGTTTAATGAACGAACCAAAGCCGCAAACTCTGTTTTGAGGACAGAAATCCCGAAACACACGTTCAATATTAAACGTAGTTAGCCAGAGCCCCCTCACGCCGGCAACAGGAAACCCCCACAATGCTCTCTGGTGCTGAATCAGGAGGGGGCGGCAGGAGGCGGGGGAATTTGAACCTGCAGCACGATGCGGGGGGGCAGCAGGAAGCAGTGGGACAGGCGAAGGGAAGTGGGCAAGCAGGGGTAAACAAGAGGGGCTGAGGGAGGTGGAGGGGGGGTGCACTATACGCAGATGTGCTTTGAGGAAATGACTCTGACACATGAGGAGATTCACTGTGTTTCACAGCGTGTGAATCTGTGTGTGCGTGTGTGTGTGTGTGAATATGTGTGTGTGTGTGTGAATCTGTGTGTGTGTGTGTGTGTGTGTGTGTGCGTGCGTTCTTCCGTGCGTGTGTGTGTGTGTGTGAGTGTGTGCGTGTGCTTGCGTACGTGTGTGTGTGTGTGCGAGTGTGTAAGTGTGTGCTTGTGTGCGCGTGTGTGTGTGAGTGTGTGCTTGTGTGCGTGTGCTTGCGTGCGCGTGTGTGAGTTTGTGTGCGTGTGTGCTTGCGTGCGTGTGTGTGAGTTTGTGTGCGTGTGTGTGTGTGCGTGTGTGAGTGTGTGAGTTTGTGCTTGTGTGCGTGTGCTTGTGTACGTGTGTGTGTGTGCGAGTGTGTAAGTGTGTGCTTGTGTGCGCGTGTGTGTGTGAGTGTGTGCTTGTGTGCGTGTGCTTGCGTGCGCGTGTGTGAGTTTGTGTGCGTGTGTGCTTGCGTGCGTGTGTGTGAGTTTGTGTGCGTGTGTGCTTGCGTGCGTGTGTGTGTGTTTGTGTGCGTGTGTGTGTGTGTGTGTGTGTGTGTGTGTGTGTGCGTGTGTGTGTGTGAGTGTGTGCTTGTGTGCGTGTGCTTGCGTGCGTGTGTGAGTGTGTGCGTGTGTGCTTGTGTGCGTGTGTGTGAGTGTGTGTGTGTGTGTGTGTGCGTGTGTGTGAGTGTGCTTGTGTGCGTGTGCTTGCGTGCGTGTGTGTGTGCTTGCGTGCATGTGCGTGCGTGTGTGTGTGTGTGCGTGCGTGCGTGTGTGTGTGTGCGTGTGCGTGCGTGTGTGTGTGAGTGTGTGCTTGTGCTTGCGTGCGTGCGGGTGTGTGTGAGTGTGTGTGCGAGTGTGTAAGTGTGTGCTTGTGTGCGTGTGTTTGCGTGCATGTGCGTGCGTGTGTGTGTGTGTGCGAGTGTGTAAGTGTGTGCTTGTGTGCGTGTGCTTGCGTGCGTGCGGGTGTGTGAGTGTGTGTGTGTGTGTGCTTGCGTGCGTGTGTGTGCGTGTGCATGTGTGCTTGTGTGTGTGTGTGTGTGTGTGTGTGTGTGTGTGTGTGCGTGTGTGCTTGCGTGTGTGTGTGTATGTGTGCTTGCATACGTGTGTGTGTGTGAGAGTGTGTAAGTGTGTGCTTGTGTGCGTGTGCTTGCGTGCGTGCGTGTCTGTGAGTGTGTGTGTGTGCGTGTGTGCTTGCGTGCGTGTGTGTGTGTGTGTGTGTGTGCGTGTGGGAAGGGGGGTGGTGCAGGGTTTGTGTGTCTTGTGTGCCGAGGTGGGGGTGTTCCCTAAAACATGATCTGGGGAGAAAAGTCATTGAAGTGAGGATGAATATTTTCCCTCAGACATGATGTGCTCTCGTTTATAACAAGGCCAAGGGGAATGAACGCCTGACAGGTCACTTCTGACTGTGTAGACAGACAGACTTTCTAAAGAAAGGGTAACCAGTCATATTACTAGTTATTACTGAGCATTCACAATAGTCTGCTATGAAATGAGCAGTATTTCATTGTCTGTAATGGTTGTACACCACCGTAACCAAACTAAAATAGCAGCCTGTGGTCTGAACTGGATCAACAATGATAACAAGGGCTTTGATTCATCCTTGGATTTGAAAACACCAATGAATATATATATACACTACCGTTCAAAAGTTTGGGGTCACCTTCCATCTGGACTATGGCTAATCGGGCACTCCTTCATTCTTCAGCAAGATAACGACCCGAAACACACCTTGAAGTTGTGCAAGAACTATCTGGTGAAGGAGGAATGTGAACAACAACTCAAACTAAAGACCTGGCCTGCCCAGTGTCCAGACCTCAATCCCATAGAACTTGTATGGGACAAACTGGAAAGGAAGAGTCAAAGCAAAGCAACCCACAAGTTTCTCTGGGAATTGCTGCAGGATAGCTGGGAAAACATGTCGGGTGATTTCCTGCTAAAACTTATTAACCGAATGGCCACTGTTTGTGAGGCTATTCTCATGCCAAAGGGTGACTATTTTGAGGAATCCAAGATTCAATTTTCAATATAATTTTCTTGAACATTTCTTTGATGTTCATTTTGTTCATTGTTACATGCGTTTTTTGTCATTTTAAAGTATTTACAGAAATGTATACGGTGTAAAGCATTGTCAATTATGAGATAAAAATAGTTTCCAGCAGGTGACCCCAAACTTTTGAACGGTAGTGTATATACACACAGTACTGTGAGGCCAGCCAGCATGACACATTACCTCCACACCTGACCACAATTGCCCAGATAAGAGTAGGGAAGGTTTGGTGTAACTCAAACTCACAAACAGCAAGTTTTGGAAGATGGCTAGGCTAACACAGTTCGACAGACATAAAATTGTACCTGGCCAATCTGGCTGAACATTGCCTGCAGGAGGCGTGCGCTGGTCCCTGCCCCTGCACTGGCAGTCATGGGGGGACACACACTCGCCCCAAGCTACAGAGCAGCGATGAAGTGATGCTGACTGAACCCACGCAGGTTCCCTAGCCACCCATTGCTCACTGTGAGCTCCACACGATGAGCATGTGCTCATTTTATACACAGGCTGGATCCCAACTTGAGTACCAACTGTGTCTTTAGTTCAGAGGAGGAGAGAGTTGGACATTTCAGACCAACAAACACCAACTGCTTTAATTGTTGAATGGTTGAACTCTCTCCCCCCCCCCCTCTCTCTCTCTCTCTCCCCCTGCCCCCTCTCTCTCTGTCTATCTCTAATAATAATAAGTTATATTTCATGCTCAAACATATAGGAAAACAATATACTTTTATGAAAAACATAGGTGTCAAAATGACTGGTACTCCTACAGATTTGTTTTATGGCTGCCAAAATTGAATTTGCTATAAATTACTTATTTATGTTTCCAGGTTGAGCTTCAGATGAGGGGTTGCCATCCGGGTTGAGATGTCCATCAGGCAAGCAGAGAACACCAGTTACGCCTGTTGTCTGCTGTGTAACTGGTGTTCTGCCACATTGTGCTCCTGTGTAACTGGTGTTCTGCCACATTGTGCTCCTGTGTAACTGGTGTTCTGCCACATTGTGCTCCTGTGTAACTGGTGAAAAAATGCTGTAAAGTAAGAATGCTTTCAAAAATAAAAGTATTAATAGTTTATTTTTATCAACAAAATGCAAAGTGAATGAACAGAAGAGAAATCTAAATCAAATCAATATTTGATGTGACCACCCTTTGCCTTCCAAACAGCATCAATTCTTCAGTTTTTGAAGGAACTCGGCAGGTAGGTTGTTCCAAACATCTTGGAGAACTAACCACAGATCTTCTGTGGATGTAGGCTGCCTCAAATCCTTCTGTCTCTTCATGTAATCCCAGACAGACTTGATGAGGTTGAGATCAGGGCTCTGTGGGGGCCAAACCATCACTTCCAGGACTCCTTGTTCTTCTTTACGCTGAAGATAGTTCTTAATGACATTGGCTGTATGTTTGGGGTCGTTGTCCTGCTGAAGAATAAATTTGGGGCCAATCAGACGCCTCCCTGATGGTATTGCATGATGGATAAGTATCTGCCTGTATTTCTCAGCATTGAGGACACCATTAATCCTGACCAAATCCCCAACTCCATTTACAGAAATGCAGCCCCAAACTTGCAAGGAACCTCCACCATGCTTCACTGTTGCTGGCAGACACTCATTATTGTACCGCTCTCCAGCCCTTTGGTGAACAAACTGCCTTCTGCTACAGCCAAATATTTCACATTTTGACTCATCAGTCCAGAGCACCTGCTGCCATTTTTCTGCACCCCAGTTCCTATATTTTCATGCATAGTTGAGTCGCTTAGCCTTGTTTCCACGTCGGAGGTATGGCTTTTTGGCTGCAATTCTTCCATGAACATCTTCCAATTTCGAAGGGAAGTAAGCATGATGTGTCTTTCGTCTGCTGCATTAAGTTTCCTTGGCCGACCACTGCGTCTACGGTCGTCAACGTTGCCCGTTTCTTTGTGCTTCTTCAAAAGAGCTTGAACAGCACATCTTGAAACCCCAGTCTGCTTTGAAATCTTTGCCTGGGAGAGACCTTGCTGATGCAGTATAACTACCTTGTGTCTTGTTGCTGTGCTCAGTCTTGCCATGGTGTATGACCTGTGACATGAAACTGTCTTCCACAACCTCACCTTAGTAGCAGAGTCTGGCTGTTCCTCACCCAGTGTTAAGCCTCCTACACAGCTGTTTCTGTTTCAGTTAATGACTGTGTTTCCACCTACATATGAAATTGATGATCATTAGCACCTGTTTGGTATAATTGGTTAATCATACACCTGACAGTAATCCTACATTTGATCCATTGATGTAGCACCTATGTGTGTGTCTGTCGTCTGTGTGTGTGTGTGTATGTGTGTGTGTGTGTATGTGTGTGCATGTGTGTGTCTGCCTGTGTATGTGTGTGTGCGCGTGTGTGCATGAGTGCGCGCATGTGTGTGTGTGGGTACAGGAGAGGAGATGAGAGGCCAGGACCAGAGAGGAGAAGAGAAAGTGCATATACTCACATTGTGCCTGTTACATGTATGGAAAATGTATTGAAATGCTGATATTAGCAGCGCATTTGATGCACGCTGGCGCCATTTGCTGGACCAAAAAAGTCACTGCATGCTGGATTTTGCTCCAAGTTCCAAACAATTTATGCTTATAAAAGGCCACCAAATCTCTCCTTGACCCCCCAAAACACAACCAAAATATAGTTCCATGCATAATCAATGAACAGATAACTAAATGGAAAATATCTAATACGTTATGGTGGGAAAAAGATGTTTTTAGTGCTATTTTAACATTGAATTGTTTATAATTTTTATATAACATCGAGGGAGTTTTTAGAAACTCTAGTGGTTTAAAACTCCCATCAGAGAGGTCTATTTCCATGCCATAAGTTGTATATCAAAAGCAGCTAAAACTCCAAAACTTTACAGGTTAATGTGTAGATCTGTGGAGTTGATTAGAACACTTAGTTTGGGCCACGAATGTAGGGAAAGGGTAAAAAAGCACCCCAAGCTTAAAAATGGCATGTTAGGGTTAGTATGTCAGGTTAAGGTTAGTACATACTGAGTACATACTGTGTGTGTGTGTGTGTGTGTGTGTGTGTGTGAGCTTAGGGTTAGTATGTCAGGTTAAGGTTAGTACATACTGTGAGCGTATGAGAGTGTGTGAGCTTGTCTGAGACTGAGTGTGTGTGAGCCTGTCTGCCTGCTGTACATTTCTGTACCTGCTGTTTATCTGACCTGGCCCTTATACTTAATATCTGACCTTTGACCCATATGTTGCACCTGTGCGTGTGTGTGTGTGTGTGTGTGTGTGTGTGTGTGTGTGGAGAGGGGAGAACAGGACCAGAGAGGAGAAGAGAAAGTTACATACATTCACACTGCCTGTTACATACGTATATAGAAAATGTATTGAAATCTTGCTATTAGCAGCACATGTGATGTACGCTGGCGCCATTTGCTGGACAAAAAAAGGAACTGCATGCTGGCTTTTGCAGCACAATTTATGCTTGTAAAAGGCCACCAAATCTCTCCTTGACCCCCCAAAACAGAACCGAAAAATAGTTACAAGCACAATCAATGGATAACTGAATGGTAAATATCTACCACATTATAATAGTACAAATGCATTTTAGTACTATTTTAACATTAAAATGTTACAATTTTAACATTTTCTCACTGCTGTGTGCATATTTAATTTAATTTAGTGCTATTACAAGTATGCAACAGTATCAAAGACTACAAGGCCTTTTTTGCTACATTAAATGGTCTAGCTTCATTCTTTACTACCTCTGCAAAGCGTACCGAAGCTCTGGATGATATTATCAAGAAACGTTTCCCCAGAGCTGCTCTAACAAGGTGGAATTACTTATCTCATTTGGTCAACACAGCTAAAGAACAGAGTGAATCCCTAACTGAACTGTTCAATAACATTAAAAACAACCCATTGGACAGGGCCAAAATAACAATTTTGTCAGCTGTGGGTTTTTTGCATTATTTCGAAGACCCAAAATTCCAGTTTCTCCTGGAGATTTTCTCTGACATTTTCCCCCATACTGATGTGCTTTTTAATGTCCTACAGACAAAAGGATTGGACTCTGGATATTGTGTGAAAGAAGTGGAGAGAACAAGGTCCTGAAAAACAAGAGAAGAGAGTTTGACCGTGTTTTCTCACAGATGGAGGAACAAAATGACAACCCAGCAAAGAGAAGCAGGTGAGAGGCTGACACAAGGGCTGCCTATCAGGAGTTTTATTTAAAATTTAAAAAAAATTTTTAAATTCTCTATGGATGCCTACAGAGCTCAAACTCAATGTCTCTGTGCTGAGTGTAGAGTTTTATTTGAGATATTCTGCCATAGCACAGCCTGCTGGGGCTGCCCCAGGTTACACCTCTCAATGTACCCATTTAACATTATATTATTATGACTAGGAACTCTACCTTTCTGTTCTCTTCCCAGACTACAGACCGCTCCATCACCCTGAGACTACAGACCGCTCCATCACCCTGAGACTACAGACCGCTCCATCACCCTGAGACTACAGACCGCTCCATCACCCTGAGACTACAGACCGCTCCATCACCCTGAGACTACAGACCGCTCCATCACCCTGAGACTACAGACCGCTCCATCACCCTGAGACTACAGACCGCTACATGATCTTCAGAGGAGATCTGCTCTCTCCATCTTAAAGCCTCCAGTGCAGACACTTACATTTCGTCAGTCCTGGTTTGATCCTGATCTCTCCTCCATGGTCCACACTGTAGGAACAGAGGATCGGACAGACAGAGAGACTCAGAGCTCTGTGCTAATGGGAGAGCTCCACACACTGGCAGGACTTTACTGATCAGATGAAAACAGTCTTAACCATCTCGCTAGTTTTACTGTGACGCAGCAGCAGTCTACAAGCACAGAGGAACAGAATACAGAGGGAGTGCTTACAGCAGCCAGCTTTCCTGGCTCCCACAACCTCCCACTGTACTTACAGCAGTGTCTCCAGTTTACAGCTGAGGTCCTCCAGTCCAGCAGAGAGCGCTCTCACTCCTGAGTCCCCTGGGTGATTGTAGCTCAGGTCCAGCACTCTCAGGTGTGAGGGGTTTGAGTGCAGAGCTGAAGCCAGAGAAGCACAGCCTGTCTGTGTGACTCCACAGCCTGACAGCCTGCAGAGAGATGGAGGAAAGACCTCTTCACTCTCGCAGGTCTGCAGGAAACGCAGGAGAAAAGGTGGACTACAGGGGGACTCGGGCAATCAGGGTGTTGCCTGCAGTCTGCCACCTACTTTAAGTAGCTAGAGTATCAGCTGTTCTCTTCAGAAGAGTGATGTAATCAAAAGCGTTTTCTCCAGATTTCTGTGGTACCCATTGTATTACGTAGGTAACAGGACTATGTGTGCCTGTTTTCTTTGTATGAAATGCTCACCCTTACTTACAGCTTGACTGTGGTGTACATCATTGTTCACTCTGCTGCCATCAGTCTCGCTAGGAAATGGATTCAGGCTCATTTCGCTTTTTAAATAAGCCTGTGAAACTCAGTGCTGTCAATCCCTTTGACAAACAATTTAGCTTTAGATTTGATATTGACTCATCTTGATCAGTAAAATAATCTAAGAAATATTGTGTGTTTCAGGCAGGGTGGTTATGTAGGAGCTGTTTTTCTGGACTTGAAAAGAGCTTTCGACACGATGAACCATGATGTACTTCTCTCGAAATTGTCCCATTTTAATTTCTCTGATGGTGCCCTCTGCTGGATGAAATCGTATTTATCAAATAAAAAGCAAGCTGTACAGATAGGACAATCACCTTACCTCAGCTGCTCAGTTGGGGTCCCTCAAGGCTCTATTCTGTTCAGCCTTTATGTCAATAATCTACCAAAGGTCTGCCCAAATGTTAAAGTACAATTATATGCTGATGACACAGTATTATATGTGCATGCGAAAGCAAAGCAAAAAGCTGCTGCAACACTATCTGCAGCTATGGTACCTGTAACCCACTGGCTCAAAGAATCGTGTCTACATCTTAACACAAAAAAGACTATGCATGTTTTTCCTCCCGTCAGCCAGCAGAGGGCCAACAACCATGTGTATTAGTCAATGGAGAGAGCCTTGAGGTGGTGGAACAGTTTAAGTATCTTGGTGTGGTCTTCGACACAAATCTTACATTTAAGGAACACATTAAAAAAATGACAAATATTATTCAATTCAACCTGTCAAATTTCCATCATACAAGACCTTTTCTCACCTCCGAGTCAGCCAAAGCCTATATGCACGCTATATTTTCTCACATAACTTACTGCTATACAACCTGGTCACACACAACAGCAAGCACTCTAAAACCCATCAAGTCTCTCTTCAAGAAGACAGTCAAGATTTTGGATTATTTATCCAAAACCAGGTTATCAACCCATCAAATGTCACATTCAAACTTCCTTACTTTGTTTAATGAATTACATTTATCGGTAGTTTGTCATGTGTAGTTTGTGTCATGTGTTTGAATTGTGCATGTTATTTGGCAGGCAATGGCCTTTTGCTGGGCGCTTAATGAATGCATTTTCACCAACTGCTCACTTCTCTAAATAAGTAGGCCTAAAACCATTTAAAACGTACCTTTTCCACATAACAATCTGCAAACGTTAAAACAAAGTCTGAACTGATGAGTATGAATAACACAAATAAAAACAGGCCTACAAGTAGCCTATTGAAAACCGGTAATAGGACCTGATTAATTTTAACTGAAAATAGGACAATCATCAAAGTCTTCTTTAATTATTTATCTATAGCCTACACATTTTATCGTTTAAACAATCGCCGAACTCTTTGCCTGTTATCCTTCCAATACATAACAACAATCAAAAACATGGACATCTGGTGTTAGACTGAACATATTTCTTAGGGAGCTTTTCAATACGTTATATTTGCCACAACGTTACGATTTTGCAAAACACAAAACGTACTCCAAAGCCTACAATATATCATCATTATCATAGCCATAGAGCATTATCTTTCTTACAGTTTAGTCCATTTAGACAAAGAACAGAGTTGTCACCAGTGCGTGACCAGTCATGGTTTACAGCAGGAGATTGACTTGTTAACATGAATTATCTTTATTTTGGTTACTATAAAACATTTTATTTTAAAAGCTGGAATTCCAACTAACAAAAAACAAAAAAGGACAATCAGATACACAACAGGTTCAACAATACCTTCCACAAGGACAGGGGCACAAAACATTACATATAACATTCATTACATTCACCAGACTATGATACATTTAGATTTTGGGTCAAACAAGAGACAATTTAAAATCAAAAAGGACATTCAGGTATACAAGTGGCAGGTCTTTTTTACAATGGCGGGGCACAGAACACATTGCATATAATCACAGGGCGGAGATCCATTTGGGTTTTCAAGACAAACCTCCAAAAAAATTGTTAAATCTTTTTCTTTATCAGGGAGACCTGCTCAAAGAAAAACACAAGGTTTTTTTTTTTTAAAACAAGAAATAAAAAAAAAGAAACGGTTAATGTTATATCCTGGGATTTGTAACCTCACCTGTATAACAATTTATCACTCGGAGACAGACCTGAGTTTAACTGTTTTAATTCATATTTTTCACTACAAAAGATGCATTGTAATTTCAAAATGTTTTTGGAAAGGCACTTACCATCGCATTGCACCCAGGTTTGTTCATGAAATGTATCAGGGTATGTGTGTGTGTGTGTGTGTGCTGCTATAGTATTACTGATGTACAGAGTGTATATAGATGTACACTATATGGCCAAAAGTCAGTGGACACCTGACCATCACACCTATATGAGCTTGTTGGACATCCCATTCTAAAACCATGGGCATTAATATGGGGTTGGACCCCCCTTTGCGGCTATGACAGCTGCCACTCTTCTGGGAAGGCTTTCCACAAGATTTTGGAGTGTGTCTGTGGGAATTTGTGCCCATTCAGCCAAAAGAGCATCTGTGAGGTCAGGCACTGATGTTGGACGAGAAGGCCTGGCTCGCAATCGGCATTCTAATTCCTCCCAAAGGTGTTCAATGGGGTTGAGGTCAGGGCTCTGTGCAGGCCAATTGAGTTCCTCCACACCAAACTCGTCTAACCAGGTCTTTATGGACCTCGCTTTGTGCACAGGGGCACAGTCATGCTGGAACAGCAAAGGGCCTTCCCCAAACTGTTGCCACAAAGTTGGAAGCGCCCAATTGGCTAAGATGTCTTCGTATCCTGTAGCATTAAGAATACCCTTCACTGGAACTAAGGGGCCTATCCCAAACCCTGAGAAACAGCCCCAGACCATTATCCCTCCTCCACCAGACTTTACCGTAGGCACTATGCATTCCGGAAGGTAGTTTTCTCCTGGCATCCGCAAAACCCAGATTCGTCCATCAGACTGCCAGATAGTGAAGCGTGATTCACCACTCCAAAGAACACGTTTCCACTGCTCCAGAGTCCAGTTGCGGCGTGCTTTACACCACTCCAGCCGACGCTTGGCATTGCGCATGGTGATGTGAGGCTTGTGTGCAGCTGCTCGGCCATGTAAACCCATTCCATGAAGCTCCCGACGCACAGTTCTTGTGCTGATGGTGCTTCCAGAGGCAGTTTGGTACTCTGTAGTGAGTGATGCAGCAGATGATAGGCGATTTTTACGCGCTATGCACGTCAGCACTCGTCGGCCCCGCTCTGTGAGTTTGCGTGGTCTACCACTTCTTGGCCGAGCTGTTGTTGCTCCTAGGCGGTTCCATTTAACAATAATAGCACTTACAGTTGACCGGGGCACATCTAGTAGAGCAGAAATTTCACGAACTGACTTGTGGCAAAGGTGGCATCCTATGACAGTGCCGCGTTTAAAGTCACTGAGCTCTTCACGAACCATTCTGAATCCTAAATGTTTGTCTGTGGAGATTGCATGGCTATGTGCTGGATTTTATGCACCTGCTGGCAATGGGTGTGGCTGAAACACCTGAACTCAATAATTAGTAGGAGTGTCCACTGACTTTTGGCCATAAAGTGTATATCAGGGTGTGTGTCTGTGTGTGCTGCTATAGTATTACTGATGTACAGAGTGTATATAGATGTGTATCAGGGTGTGTGTGTGCTATAGTATTACTGATGTACAGAGTGTATATAGATGTGTATCAGGGTAAGTATGACCTTATAATTTATTTACCATACAATTGGTTACTTTTAGAATCAGGAATCAACAGGGATGTAATATTGGTTACTATAATAATTATTATTCAAGGTTAGTATCAGGGAGGATTCACTGCTATGGTATTAATTGAATGTTTAAAGATGGTCAAATACTTTAATCTGCTTGCTATTATTATTGGTAGCTTCTAGTCAAGGATGCACGTCTTAGATTATTCAACCAGGAATCTTATTTTGAACCCAAACATATTCTTAAAACCAGAACTCTTATTTCAAATGAGTTCAAAACCTCTTAAACCAGTTCGACAGTTGTATTACTCAACTCTGGATATGAAAACAAATAAAATACCAATTCAAATATGAATGTCAAAGCAACTGTCATATCATTACCAATACATCAATACTTTACAATTCAAAATGCATGAACCTGCGCACTCCCGTGGTTGTTGAACTACTTTCCGCTGGTGTGTAGGGATGGAAAAATAAAAGATTTGTAGAAAGCACAATTCAACTGCCCTCTGCCTCTCTGTGAAAGGTGGTTTACTCGGGTGGCTCGCCAGACTGCACTGCCACGGCCCTTCAGCGGAGGCGAGCAGGGCGATGTCCAGGATCCAGTGAACTCAACAAAACTACAAAATAAGCTCCAACAAAAAACCCGGCCTTGCATGAACAAAGCCAAAAGACGAATTAACATCCCATTTCAAATAACTGCATTATTCACATACATGTATGACATTCTTAACTGTGGTGGTCATTTAAGTTGCACTATGAATTTAAATAAATATACAATGCACCACGCTTGTTGTAGCCTTCTTGATTTGTTCAATAAAAGATGTTGAAATCCATGTCAATGATCAGGTCTCTTTCAATACGGTTTGTATACACTGTTTAAATCAATTTGACTCAAGTTGATTTAAATGCTTATCTTAGCTAAACCGGAGGTATCATTAGCTTGAGTCAGCCAACTTAGCTGCATATAAACAAGGGATAGTCTACACATCATTAGCTGGAGCTAGTTACTTTAGCTTCACATTGCTATCGTCGTGCTAGCTACTGGCTAACGTGATCATCGTTGAGACAGTATGGCAAGGCAACCCGCAATTGCCGTCATCACTCCAGTCTGCGCACGCGCACATCGCCACCCGACAGACAACAGACCTCAGAGCAACGCCGGCAACCGCGAGCCACGAAGCTAGCTCTAAACGAGGCTAATCAGTTTTAGGAAGACGTGTCTCATCTCAGTGACCAACGTCAGCATGTTAAATACACCATTCAAGGACCTATTATTACAATGAAAGTACTAACTCACCAAGGGAAGTGTTCGAATGTACAGCAGGTCGAAGGGAAACGTTGGTCGCTGAGAAAACTTGCCGTTTTTCCCCCCAGTAACGAATGGAGGAAAGTTGCTAATACATCGATAGCTCTTTTACCAAATATTCTTCAGTTCGATTCTGTGTATAGCCGTCACTACTCGTTCTACACTCGAATAGTAATATTACAAATCCTCACTCGATATATTTATGTCAAATTCCCGAGAAAACTACTAAACTCCAGAGAAATCTCACGTCCGTACGTCCGTATCGTCACACAAAATGGACGCTACGTCTTCTCTTAACGCAAAGCGACGAAGGTGGTCCTACTTTCTAATTGGCCAATTCTCAACGAGATTGTATTTCTCATTGGCTTATTACTGTCTGATAAAATGCAAGTTTCTAACATGCAATACTATTTTGGTCATTTATGTCACATTTAAGTCAACATTCATGTCCTGGTTATTATTAATTTTAATTAACTATTTAAATTATTGTTGTTTTTTTCTCTTCAGTGTCTAACATTTAGTACTCATTCATTTCTTTTAAGGATCATTCTATTTATTTAACTCATTTTATAACACTGGAATTGCATTATTAATAGGCTGTATTTGTCTGGGTTACACGGGACTGTGGGTTGCTGGGAATCGTAGCTCTTCTGTTTCCTCCAGTGGCTCCCAGGAATTAAAGGGCCAGGCAGCCATTTTCTCACCCTGCCCCTTGGGATGCCACAGTGTGCTAACAGTAATAATGTCATATTTAGTGTGTGTGTGCTAACAGTAATAATGTCATATTTAGTGTGTGTGTGCTAACAGTAATAATGTCATATTTAGTGTGTGTGTGCTAACAGTAATAATGTCATATTTAGTATGTGTGTGTGTGCTAACAGTAATGATGTCATATTTAGTGTGTGAGCACTAACAGTAATAATGTCATATTTAGTGTGTGTGTGCTAACAGTAATGATGTCATATTTAGTGTGTGTGTGCTAACAGTAATAATGTCATATTTAGTGTGTGTGTGAGCACTAACAGTAATAATGTCATATTTAGTGTGTGTGAGCGCTAACAGTAATGATGTCATATTTAGTGTGTGTGTGAGCACTAACAGCAATAATGACATATTTAGTGTATACATTTTACATTTTACATTTTAAGCATTTAGCAGACGCTCTTATCCCGAGCGACTTACAAGATGTGCATAAATACATGGTAGGAACAATCATAGTTCGCGCAAGAGATCAGTGCAGTAATGCAGCGATAGACATCATTGCAGGCAGCTGCGTACCATGCCTGTAACACTGGGAAGGAAAAGGTTTGTTTTTAGTTTTTTTTAAATGAGGAGTAAGCAGGGATACATAGTGTTGAGCAAGTAGGCAGTGGTGATGGCAATTAGCTAGATGTACAGAATTCAGCAGTAGTGGAGTCTGAAAGAAACAAAATTCTATCAGTTTTCATTCAGTTATGTATTCATTGATTGTGCTTGCAACAATTTTTTGGTTGTGTTTTGGGGGTCAAGGAGAGATTTGATGGCTTTTTACAAGCATAAATTGTGCTGTTTGGAACTTGGGGCAAAAGCCAGCATGCAGTTCCTTTTTTCATCCAGCAAATGGCGCCAGTGTACATCACATGTGCTGCTAATAGCAGGATATCAATATATTTTCTATACAGGCAGTCCCCGGGTTACGAACGAGATCTGTTCTTACGTCTGTCTTTAAGTCGAATTTGTATGTAAGTCGGAACAGGTACATACAGTTCTTATTAATCATCACTTAGTCAAATGTTCTGTGCATATAAAACACTTAAGTAAAACTTCCAAATACAATAAAACATCTTAAAAAACATTCAGTACATAATAATACAATAAAAACATCTTAAATTAATAATACAGTAATAATAAAAGTAACTATGTACATACAGTACTGTACTGTAAAAAAAAAAAACATTAAAGAAACGCTTCAAGCCTTTTCTTGCACTAAAGAAAGGCTAATAGGCATATTACGCTGATTTTGGTCTTCTATCCAAATGATCAATAGCCTTTCCATCTCAATAATGAAACCACTGCGTTGCTTGGTAATAATCGTGCCATTTATCGGGGCATGGCCTTTCACATGCTCCATTATTCTCCCTTTGTCTTTTAAAATTGTTTTTTTTTTAACGATCGTTGACTGGCTGTAGCCTAAGGTTTCCCAATGGCTGATGGCGTTTCACCTCTCTCCGATCTCTTTATTATTTCAACTTTACCTTCCATGGTGATTGTTTTCCTTTTCTCTGATGCATCACCAGCACTTGCATCGGATTTACGCTTTGGAGGCATCGTTGTAAGGGTAAGAGAAAGAGAAAAACGGGACCGTGATCTGACTTAAAATAACTCACAGTGATCTCTGTTCCTTGAGCCGACGAACCGCTGAAACCGCGGAATGTTTTCAAGAGCATCACAAAGTAGTGCGTGTGTTCGTTATTATGAACCATTGTATTTAACTCAATTTTTTTACATAATAGGCCTTATGGCAGTCTGTTCGTAAGTACGAGTTGTTCGTAAGTCGGACGTTCATAACCTGGGGACTGCCTGTATATGCAACAGGCACAATGTGAGTGTATGTAACTTTCTCTTTCTTACTCTGGTCCTAGCCTCTCCACACACACATACACGCACGCACACACACACACACACACACACACACACACACACACACACACACACACACACACAAACAGACATAGGTGCACCATATGGGTCAAAGGTCAGACATGAAGTATTACGGGTCAGATCAGATAAACAGCAGAAAGGCACAGCAGGCAGACAGGCTCACACACTCTGTCTCAGTCTCAGACAAGCTCACACTCTCATACACTCACAGTCATACACTCTGATGCAATCACAGTTTGTCTCACACTCACTCACAATCACACACTTGCACATACTATTCACAGTGCCTCACACCCTGACAGAGAGTCAGTTCATTAAAATAAATTCTTATCTGACCAGTCATTGAAAACACTAGCGAAAGCAAATGTACCATTCTAGCAGATTATTTCACATACATTTATTCTCTTCTACTGATTAGCTACATATAAAGCAAGTATTAGCAGTTTGATAAAATGTTTTTGTTTGTTTGTTTGTTATTATGGTTTATTATATATTTGTACTTTTTCCTTTTTCATTTATGGTACATGTGCATTATTTTGCATTGGGATCTCTATGTATAATAAAAATTGGTGGTTCTGTGTGGCTCAGTAGGTAGAGCATGGCGCTGACAACGCTTAGGTTGTGGGTTCGATAAATGAACTCTTTCTCCCTCTTTCGCTGTCTCTATCCCTCTCTCTCTGTCTCTCGCTCTCTCTCTCTCTTTCGCTATCTATCCCTCTCTCCCTCTCTCTCTCCTTCTCGCTCTCTCTCTCTTTCGCTGTCTCTATCCCTCTCTCTCTGTCTCTCTCTCTCTCTCTCTCTCTTTTGCTATCTATCCCTCTCTCCCTCTCTCCCTCTGTCTCTCTCTCTCTCTCTCTCTCTCTGTCTCTCGCTGTCTCTATCCCGCTCGCCATGGCAACCAGGGAAATTGCAGTTTCAAACTTTCAGTTCCAACTGTCACTGCTGTTTAAAAGTAAACTACTGAGCCTCTACAGTGCAGTGTTATTGTCTCTCTCTCTTTAGAAGAAAAGTGTGGCATGTTCTCTTTTCAGTTGTAATTTGGTCATATTTAACATTTTTTTTAAAGTTATTCATCAGAATGAATCTCATTATCTTCCTCTATAAAATAATACAACAATTGTCATTTTAGGTTGAAATATGTTTGACTTATGGTGATTTATATTTTTATATGTTACTAAAATGCCACATTGTATATATCAGTAATGAATATAAGAGAATATGAATGTTTTAACTGTTCCTGTTGGCTAGCCACCCCTAAACACTATTAAAAGCAATTTTATTTTCATTTTTACACGTTACATTTTGAATTTCAAAATCGGCCCCAAAAATGACCTAAGATGCATGATAAGGCATGCACCTTATGTTCAAAGCAGGGTGGGATGTGTCCTTGATATTTTAAAGAGATTTACGTGTCACATATGCTTCACTTGTTCACTTGATGTTCTAACAACGCCTCTAGTCAACAACACTCATTGGCAGGACGATTGAATGCATATTTTAGAATTTATAGGGAATTAATGTATTTGGTGTAGGTTACTAAAATGCCACAGTAAACAGATGATCTTTCTTGATATTGTAGCGATCCAGGGGGGTCGCTAATTTAAATGTGTTTGTTCATTTCCCCCTGTGTAAGTGGGTTAATTGTGTTGTTAAATCCTGTTATATGTGCAATGTTGGCGGCACGGTGGTGCAGTGGATAGCGCTGTCGCCTCACAGCAAGAAGGTCTCGGTTCGAATCCAGGCCGGGGGCCTTTCTGTGCGGAGTTTGCATGTTCTCCCCGTGTCCGCGTGGGTTTCCTCCGGGTACTCCGGTTTCCTCCCACAGTCCAAAGACATGCACGCTAGGCTAATTGGAGAGTCTAAATTGCCCGTAGGTATGAGTGTGTGAGTGAATGGTGTGTGTGCCCTGCGATGGATTGGCGACCTGTCCAGGGTGTATTCCTGCCTCGCCCGGAACGCATGCTGGGATAGGCTCCAGCACCCCCCCGCGACCCTGACCAGGAATAAGCGGCTTAGATAATGGATGGATGGATGGATGTGCAATGTTTACCTTGTTTATGTGTTAGCTGGTATACCTGTATTGCTTAGTGTGGTCCCTTGAATGTCAGGGCAAATGTGTTCGTCATTGTTCGAGTGTTTCGTTGACTGAGTTACTTCCTGGTTGTTGTGCTAACTAGCGAAGAAGTTTAATGGTCTGGCGTGTCCTTTTCAGGACGCGTCTGTACCAGCAAAGTTCCTGTGATATTATCCGGGGTTGCGCGGTGTATGGAACACGGATATTTATCGCCTTTTTAATAAAGTGGCTATTCGCGTAGCCATTTTTGCAACGCAGCTGGACTCATCACCTCGCGCACGCTTGCCACAGTGGTGTCAGAGGCGGGGATGCATCAAGACGAAGCAAGAGCCATTAGTGACGACATCTTCCGGATGCAGCGTCAAGTCGAGGGAGAAATGGATCAGGCCGAGCGCCCCTGCCTGCGTTCGGAGATGAAAGAGTCCATCCGCCGGATGTGGCGAACGCGGAGGGACGGAGCGGAGGAGCCCAGAGATCTTCCCATTCATGCTGAAATGGACGCATCGTTCCACCGGAAGTGACACCAGGCGAAGGAGGGAGTGCCGGAGACCGGAGAGTCGTTCACGCACCCGGACGGGGCTAGCGCTAACCGCCCACGCCACTCCACATCGGAGCCCAGGGGAGTTCCAGCCAACACCGCTGCCTCCCGACCCATCGCCAAACTGCCCAAATATGATGGAACAGCGATGCTGACATCATACCTCACCCAGGTACAGCTCGCAGCGGAGTACAACGGGTGGAGCGAAACCATCACAGCTCTCTTTCGCTGTCTCTCCCCCTCTCTCTCTCCCCCTCTCTCCCTCTCTGTTCCCCCTCTCTCTCTCTCTCTCTCTCTCTCTCAACGGCCAATGCAGTCACGCTAGCAGTCGCCACGGCAACCTGCACCATGCCCATGAGGACAGGTATGGGCCTGTGTGTGTGTGTGTGTGTGTGTGTGTGTGTGTGTTTGTGTGTGTGTGTGTGTGTGTGTGAGTGTGTGTGTTGTGACTATCCAAGCTGCTGACTAAATGTTTGCCAAATTGTCCAGAAGCTGACATTTAAACGGATTGTATCACAGCACTGTACATATTGTGCAAGCACATCTGAATAAACACCTTGGGCTTTTTCTGTTTGTCTCAGAAATTGTCTGCTATCAAGAATTTTAGATTAGGTATGACTTAAATTAATATTAATGAATGAAGTTAACAAAAGAGAGTGTGGAGAGAGTGTGTCAGATAGAGAGAAGGGAGAGAGAGAGAGAGTCAGGCAGAGATATAGAGAGATAGTGTGTCAGGCAGAGAGAGAGAGAGAGTGTGTGTGTGTGTCACACATAGAGAGAGGGGGGAGAGAGAGAGAGAGAGAGTGTGTGTGTTAGTTAGGCAGAGAGAGAGAGTGTGTGTGTCGCACATAGAGAGAGGGGGGGCACAGAGAGAGAGAGAGAGAGAGAGTGTTAGGCAGAGGAGAGAGAGAGTGAGTGTGCCAGATACAGAGGAGAGAGTGTGTGTGTTAGGCAGAGAAAGAGAAAGAGAGAGAGTGTGTGTTGGCAGAGAGAGGAGAGAGAGAGAGAGTGTGTGTGTTGGCAGAGAGTGTTTTAAGGTGCTGAGGAGAGAGTGTGTTACACAGAGAGGAGACAGAAGGAGCAGACAGACCCACAGCGATGTAAGAACAGTGTGCTTTTATTGATTCACTGGCGTTTAACACGGTGGGTCAATCGCAGTTCTGGACCCTGTCATTTAACCACAAACTGAAGTAACAGAGAATAGGAAAAACAATCAAAAAGGGGGAAACAAAAATATCACCACACCCCAATAAACCCAGTCAGTCCAGTGTCAAAGGCCAATTAAAGAAAGACGGAACCTAATAAACTCTCCAAGTAAGCTCTCTCCATTTGTAAACACACTTACATCCACACACCCCCTCCCCACAGGAGCAGCTGGGGGCGGGTATTTATAGGGAGGCAGAATGTGTATGGTTCGTGTCCCAGATCGGTCGATACTGTTACATTGAACCAAAAAAAAAGCTCCACTCACTGCTAGGAGGAAACCAACAGGATTCCACCCAATCAGAAAGAGCCTTACTCAAAATAAGCAGCAGCGTTCTGTACACTCTCCCGCCTGATAGGTCACTTAACAATCAATTTTCAATCAAATAATGTATATCATTATACTAAAATAAAAAGATCACAGACTGCTTAAAAACCAGGAAACTAACCCTGGAGGAGATCAGATTCCTGTAAAATGCACCTGTCGCAAAATAATAGAAAAATGAACACAGTGGATGTTTGCTATTTCAACTTCATTTAAAACAGTGTTTCTCAAACAGTGGGGCGCGGTGCGATGCCAGGGGGGGCGCGTGTGACCCCGGGGAACATGCTTTTTTTTGCCGTACTAGAATAAAGTGTAATTGCAGATATGAAGTGCAGTGAACAAACCCTCAAGAGACACCATGGAAAAATATTTAACAGGGTTGAAAAGAAAGGCGGAGAGAGACGAAGATAATGAGACAAACAAAAGTCACCCGAAAGCTAAGACGAGGAAATATGACGAAGCATATGTAGCGCTTGGCTTCACTGTGACTACGGTGGGAGACGAGGAAAGACCGGTGTGTTTACTGTGTCTTAAAATGTTGGCAGCGGACAGCATGAAGCCAAATAAATTAAGGCGTCACTTAAAGACATTACACCCCAATCACGCTGATAAGCCGCTTGAGTTTTTTAAGCGAAAACGTGCCGAATATTGCCGACAATCATCCCGCTTTGTGAATGCTACTTCAGAAAACCAGCGAGCACTGTTAGCATCATATAAGGTGGCGTACCAAATTGCTCAGTGCAAAAAACCCCACACTATAGCATTTCTTTAATGTTAATAAGGATACAATGTTATGCAGAGGTGTAGCCTACTTATAACAATTTTATAGACAAATGATACTATTTATAGTCGCGGCGGAGAGTGGGGGGCGCGAAATGTTTTCTTCTTCCTAGGGGGGGCGTAACAGAAAATAATTGAGAAGCACTGATTTAAAACATTTTTTTATTTTTATTGTTTCAGATTTTTCCGGTTTTTCGACCAATTTAGTAGCCAATTACATCCTCTATTTATTTTTATTTGCCCTCCCCCACACGAGTCCGCGTCAGTGACAGCCTGTAATAAAATGAAGAGTGAATTCTCCAAGGGCAGTGAACTCAGCTTCCTTCGAGATGGAATTCCTTTTTATTTACTTTCCATTGAAATAATTTGCATGTGCCTTTAATGTCACTCAAGACAGTGGCTGACTAGACATAGATTTGCCATTAAATAATATTTTTATATTGTTTTATTTCATAGGGAGAGGGTGCCAATGGCAGATGGACATACTGAATTTACAAGTATCATAGTATCATTGCGCCATAGTGTTTCTTGCTTGTACCAACTTAGAACACCCATCCTTAGATGGGATTTTAGAAAGAGCTCCAGAATGAAAAGCACAAGCTTTGTGGCATTTATGTATTCATATATAATCTGATGCGTGTAAGTATTTTACTCTTAAATGTGTTTTTTCCCCAACCCTTTACAGATTACCTGACCTGCTGGCATCAGAGGACACAAGTGTGAGAAGAGGTTCCTGGATTATCTTCGGATAGATTCCTCAAAGCCTGGACGTTTAAATTCAGTCACACCCCACCTGTTCTGTACTGATTCAGGATAGACCTTCCCTTGTTTACACATAGGACTATTTAAAGTTGACGTTTTTGAGAGAGAAACAGGACTAAAACTAGACGCGAGGGCAACCGATGGATGTTTTGCTATTTTTGAACAATAATCCACATCGGAGCGGCTCTCCAGTGGGGAATTTAAAAGACAAGCCCTGGAAGATTTTAAATATATTTGTTTGCAAGAAAGCCGAGAGGTTCACGGTCAGTTAGCAGAACTGTCATGTCATTGCCCTCGTGGGAGTTTCCTCCCAAATACATTTGACCGATTATTAAATGTTGTTGTTCATTAAATGTCACCCTCTGCTGCCGAGCGCTTTGTAGGCCCGCAGAATTTGGGGCGATGCACTTTGGGTTTTTCACCTCCTGAATGTCCTCCTCGGGGGGGGGGCGGACTAGAACTGAGAATGCGTGGATGACGGGGACGCGGTCGATTGATAAATTATGCACGTTTCCATTTCGCTTTCCGTGGAGTTCTGATAGAGTCTTATACAACTGGTCGATCCTGGAATGATTTTACTTGCATGGCTTGTTTTAAATGCTTTTTTTGTTGTGGTATGGGACAGACCTTAAAAAGAAAATAGTTTAATATATAGTTTGTGTGTGGCAAAAGACACACATTTGCAGCTCTTTGATTTGCAGTGACGGTAGGCTATATATCTTTGATGTTTTTTTCTTGTGCTTGTTTTTGATTTGTGCACCTTTGTATATGCTCTTAATGCAGAATAGATCGTTTATTTGTCATGGAAATGCTTTTTCATCCCAATTTATCAAAAGACTCACAAAGCCCAAAGTCAAAATAATATGTGTTTAGTTATCCTGTTTAAAGAAATAGGATAACTAAAAATGAATTCAGTCAAAACTGACAAAGTTGTCTTAAAGGGATTTTTTTGATTGAATAGCACTTTCCCCCTTGTGTCTCATCTCTGCAAGTGCACTGCACTGACACTGGAATGCCGTCAATGTACTGGTCAGTTGCGTAGGCTACTTAGAGCGGCCAGTTGCGATAGAAACCGTGTCACGAAATGCACGCTGCCTTTTAGAACTTCCTCTCATGGACATTGCACGGAGGAGAGGTGAGTGTGGGACACATCGTGTCCGTTTCTTCTCTGGTATAACTAAATAAGCAACGTGAGCACTTTTCCTTCGTTCCAGTCGACTGTTTCTCTATTGCGCTGCCGTTCGAATGGCAACTTCTTTCGCAGAAACTTCGGGTGTACTTGCACTGAATTTTATAACCTCTAGCACTTCGAAACGTATTTTCTGTCAAGTTTTTTTAAAATTCTGTAATTACTTTTGCATCTATAGGATATTATTTGCAGGAATGCATTTGCAGGAATACAACTAAAACGGTATTTGACGTGTCACAGTCAGGTTTAGAAAAACATGGTGACATCTGCTGTTGATAGTTTGTTGAGGTTTGCGCTGTTGCTGGCCGGGTGCATTGTACTGTGATGAATTTGTGCTGGTGGACAGCGTGTACTGACAGCGTGCACTGCTAAAACAAATGTCTTTCCAAGGTGCCATTAATCTCAGGTTGCTTTCACACCTAGATTGTTTGCTTAAATCCAAAGTGTTTTTGGTTGAAAACTTTAATCATACTTGAATTCATTGTTCACCACATAAGTATTTCAAATAAAGGATAACTAGGACACCACTCAATAATAGGCCTAGGCATGAGGTCAACCTACCAAAGCCTTGTAGAATTACCCTTGCAGTGTCCTAGTTCACCCTCTAAAACAGTAGATTGCAGTCATTTTTGCCTTTTGGAACATAGTTTTACCTGTTTATCTATATTGTATTCTAATACTGTATATATATATATAGCTATGGGCAAAACTATCAAAATCAGAATCAATAAAACAATTAAATCAAGTTAATCAATAAAGAAATATGCAGTTGAATTAAAAAATAAATACATCATATATATATATATGTTTGAGTATATATTATTTTATATTAATACAATTGATCAGAGAAAAAGATTTTGTAATATTCTTTCCTCCAAAACATATGTCACAATTATTCACCTGCTGATAATGAATCATTTTGGAGGGTCCTGTATATCTAGCAAACACAAAAAAGAGATAATGCTTTGCATATGTCTAAACAAAAATATTGCAGCTTTGCTATTGAACTGGGAGGTCTTTGGGCTGGCTGTGATCTTTTTGTTGCCAAACCCCCGTTTGAAGATGCTAAACATTAGCAGATGCTAATGATTCACATGTTCCATTGTTGTTCACACACACACGGGCATTTCCAGGGGGAAGCTTGCACACACGTTACAGTTTTTTTTGGATTGCCAAGACACTTTTCTTGAAATGATGCTCCATTTCCCAAAACTCTAAACACAAATGCATAACTAACTGCACACTCATCTTCACAAACTTCAAACTTCCATGTCAAAACCAAACTCTCCACTGAAAACCATGTAATCTTACATCTAAACCAAACTTTGCCTTCAGACATCACACAAAAGCCATCAAATACACATACACTACAAAATAGCCATTACACACTGGTGAGATCAATTAAAAACACTACCGTCAAAACCTGTTACTGCAATGAATAATGGCGCTTATGGTTTTCCCCCAGAACAACCTCTTTACATGATGAACACAATAAAAAGACACAACACATGTATAAATTTGCACAAATTTTAATTCCTCAATGTACTGTAGTAAAATTAACTGAAATTGAGTGAAAAAGTAAATGCACTGTAAAAATATGCATCTGATACATAAAGAACATAGAATACAGTAAAATAATTTCCATGTATTTACCAATATAAACCAATGAAAAAACCCCAGTTTGTACATAAAGAAAGAAATCACTGCCTCAGCAACCCGTCTCTGGTCTGGGTCAGGCCAGAGATTCTCATCAACATCACAGGCAATGTTAGCCCTAGCCAGGCAGCGGGGGAGAAAAACCCTTGCATGCCTTATCCACCCCTGGCAAGCCTCAACTGTAATATCTAAACAAGTCTACAAAAGTAGGCCATCATATAGCCTGTACTACAGTATACTGCTGTAATACATAACTGCACTCAAATACTTGATACAGTATGAAAAACCATAATTGCACATATTCCAAGCGCTGGTCTTTGACTCTATCGGAGTTCCTTTCGAAAGGAACACGATAGACCTGTTTCATCCTCAACCTGTTACATTGAAGAATGCGGTCAATTGTTGAGATGCTGACTGCATCAATGCCTTGGAATATTCCCTGATTCTCCATAACTCTCCTTTGTATCTCACTCAAGCGAAAAATATTGTTGGCTATAACCATATTGATGATTGCCGTCTGTTGCTCTTCTGAAAATAGCTGTCTTCTGCCTCGATTAGGTGGTCGTCTTTCAGTTCTGCAAAAATAGAAGTACTGATGGGATTACAGTAAACCATCCATTTTACACAATAGGAGCATACAGGAACTCCAAATTAACTATATGTGATATGGTACAGTAATACAATGCATTTCAGACAGCATACAGTACAATAGAGCAAACAGCTACAGTACATGTATGTGCTGTAACAGCGCAGAGTACAGCACTCAAAAGTTACAGAACAGAGCAGTATGTAAATTACCTACCTACCTCTCTGAAGGTCCACTCTTTGCCCAGCTTCCCTCATTGACATCCCATGTAGAAGGACATGGTCAACTAGAGTTGCACGAATCTCATCAGAAACTATTTGTCTCCTTGCCCTTGCCCTTGCCCTTGCCCTTGCCCTTGCCCTTCCTCTTCCTCTTCCACCTCTTCCTCTACCTTCAGGTCTTTGTGGATTCATTGTTCCAAAACAAGTGAACTGACCCATGGCCCTTTTATCTATCTATTTGATCTATCCTGAGGTTCTGATTTGTGTGTGAATAATTTAGACTCTTAGTGTTTCCTCCTGGGGAATTGTGTGTTAATTGGGTTCAAGTTGTGATCACTTGAGTTAATGATATTGAATGCCAGTGCTTTCTAAATGAGCACATGGTGCAGCCAGTGATATATGAAGGGATTTGTGTGTAGAGTTTTTCACAAAAAGTTAAACAAATCTGAATGTGTGAAAACAGGGGAATAGTGTTTATAGTTTTGGGAAATGGGTCTGTCTTTTGGTAGATGGCGTCATGGTTTGGGATGTTTAGTTAATAGGCCCAGTTATAGTGTGTAAGCGATCGAGAAAAACTGTAAAATTAACCAAATTGAAGAAGTTCAATGAACTCTGACCCTAAATAATCCCGTCCAATCAAACTAGGTGTGAAAGCTACTTGTGTGCAGCCCAGACGCTTACTGCCAACTGTGTTTAATTGCAGCTCACACACTAATGCGATGGTTTTAACTGTTGGATGGTGTATTTCAGTCAAACGCAGTCATGCAAATAAATGAGGTCTTTTAGGAGTATGAGTTCTCATTTTGTGCTTTTGTTTTTGATATTTCGTTTTTTTACAATTAAATCAAATTAATAAAGAAAGAAATGTTCAGTTAAATTAATTAATAAATACATCATTGTGCAACCGAATGTCAAAATAAATAGGCTAAACTCAGCAGTAAAATAAATATTTATTTACAAATTGACACCCAAACGGAGCCCTTTTTAGAGAGCCAAAATGGCCACCTCCCAACCTGCTCATCTGGCGGTTGTGGCTGGGAAACAGAACGGCTCTTATTGTGTGAAGACTAAAGTTCAAACAGTTGATATAGGTTGCCTTTGGTATTGTTGTGACATCATCATTATCACATTTCATCCCAGTGTAAGATCATTCTCATTGGCCGTTGGTTCATTGATTAGTTCTGAGCCCCTCCATGACAGGCCAAGGTGATACGCGTTGAGGATAACGTTTGTCTCTATTTCATGTTTCATGCCAAACTGCATTGCCATCCCAGTAGATAACTTGCGACATTAATGGGAAATGATCGATGACATACCTCTTACCTCATCACTGCCACCCTTTTTGCATTATTATTAGTGTTTAGCCAAAGGCCTGCAGTAGATCCATGCTCATACATGGGCATAATGTGTGTTTTAATTCTATTTAGCTGATAAACGATGAAAAATGATATTCAGTTCAGCGCGTTAGCAAACCTCTTAAGGAGTTAAGTTGCGCAGTGGAAGGGGTTTGGGAGGGTGGGGTGGAGTCATACATGGGTTGCCAGACATTGTTGTAATTCCGCGTTTTTCAGCTTTCCTCTATACCAGGGGTGGGAAAGGAGGGCTGTATCTGTTTCTGGATTTCATGCCAACTTCTGCTCTTAATTATTTAATTCGCCATTTACATGATCTGACATTTCAGCTCAATTTCTTGATAAGCCCATGAGTGACAGCTGAACACTGTTCTTGTGTTCCCATATGAAACATTTTACAGTGTCTAATCTACAAGTGAACCAGCATTGGTGTATCCAACTAATTAGCTAATTGAGCCACAGGGGTAATTGGTAGAAACAAAAACCTGCACACACACTGGCCCTCCAGGACTGGAATTGCCCACCCCTGCTCTTGCCTCTAAAAAACTGGGAAGTTGGGGATATTAACATATTAAAATTAATAAAATATTTTCCCCCTGTGTGAAGATTTCTCCCAATCTGGTGACACAGGCAGGCTCTGCTGGCCGATGTACGCTTAGCTGATGTCAACGAGGACGGACTGCGTTTGATTACATCACTGGTGGTATTGTGTGTACCTACGGACAGAGGCTGAAGCTCTAACTAGGACCAGTGAAATAACACGGTAAGTCAACCAGTTAACTTAAATCCACCAAAGCTGCAGTGTTTTAACGACATTTAAAGGGCGATGGACAGGGTGGCCAGATACCTATGCGCAGGCGGACGTGCAGCTAACGTTCGTTAGCTAACCTGAACTATAATATTATCTCACAAACCTTTGCTCGGCATCGTTGTTTGGTTCCCGATATAAGGTAAACGTACGTCGCTAGCTTGCGCTATCTTAATATTACTCTATATAGTAATAATATAGAAACAAAATCTAGCACAAATCTAGGTAGCAAGTGGTGCTGACCGGTTAGCCAACGTTTGCGATGTTAATTTCTGGTCACAGATTGTCCTGGTTTCGCAGCTAACTTTCGCAAACGAGGCGTCTGAATTGGCAATCAAAAAGTCATTAACAACCGAACCAGCTTCCTTTACATTTTTGGTTACATTATATTAGAAAAACTGTTAGCGTTAAATAGCTAACTTGCTGTTGCCATTTCATTTTATTTTCTATTTTACTGTGAAAATGCAAAATGCAAAATGCAACAAAAAAAAATGCTACAAACAGCCGCAAGACGAGCATTACCCACACTAACACCACACCACACCCTATACTAATGCATGCATGTGTTTGTGTGTGTGTGTGTGTGTGCGTACACTATATGGCCAAAAGTCAGTGGACACCCCTACTAATTATTGAGTTCAGGTGTTTCAGCCACACCCATTGCCAACAGGTGCATAAAATTCAGCACATAGCCATGCAATCTTCACAGACAAACATTTAGAATTCAGAATGGTTCGTGAAGAGCTCAGTGACTTTAAACGCAGCACTGTCATAGGATGCCACCTTTGCCACAAGCCAGTTCGTGAAATTTCTGCCCTACTAGATGTGCCCCGGTCAACTGTAAGTGCTATTATTGTTAAATGGAACCGCCTAGGAGCAACAACAGCTCGGCCACGAAGTGATAGATCACGCAAACTCACAGAGCGGGGCTGAGGAGTGCTGAAGTGTATAGCGCGTAAAAATCGCCTATCATCTGCTGCATCACTCACTACAGAGTACCAAACTGCCTCTGGAAGCACCATCAGCACAAGAACTGTGCGTCGGGAGTAACATGGAATGGGTTTACATGGCCGAGCAGCTGCACACAAACCTCACATCACCATGCGCAATGCCAAGCGTCAGCTGGAGTGGTGTAAATCATGCCGCAACTGGACTCTGGAGCAGTGGAAACGTGTTCTTTCTTTGCCAGGAGAATGCTACCTTCCGGAATGCATAGTGCCTACTGTAAAGTTTGGTGGAGGAGGGATAATGGTCTGGGGCTTTTTCTCAGGGTTTGGGATAGGCCCCTTAGTTCCAGTGAAGGGTATTCTTAATGCTACAGGATACGAAGACATCTTAGCCAATTGGGCGCTTCCAACTTTGTGGCAACAGTTTGGGTAAGGCCCTTTGCTGTTCCAGCATGACTGTGCCCCTGTGCACAAAGCGAGGTCCATAAAGAAATGGTTAGACGAGTTTGGTGTGGAGGAACTCGATTGGCCTAGTGGGGCCCCTCCTTAGGGCCTCTAGTGGAGCCCCTCCTTAGGGCCTCTAGTGGAGCCCCTCCTTAGGGCCTCTAGTGGGGCCCCTCCTTAGGGCCTCTAGTGGGGCCCCTCCTTAGGGCCTCTAGTGGGGTCCAGGGGCAACACCCTGGAGGCTCCTGGGTTTTAGGTATTTTCTAGCCTTTAGGTGGGGGCTCCTTGTACACATTTTTTAGTTGCCAAATTTGTATTCTCATTAGTAAAAAAAGTACTTCTATTGTTCTATATTCTTAAAATTTAAAAAGGAAAACTGCAGAATTTAAAGGCGATTTAAATTTCATGTTCTACTCTTTAGCAATAAAGAAACTGTCCTGTACAAACACTGTACAACAACAAACACTATTTACCTCTCACCCTTACTGACTGCTGCTAGTGCTTGCTGACTGTGTTTCTCCTTCATACCAGCTGCTTGTCCTTCCTGCTTTGCGCTGCTTAAAGCTTTGTAGGTTGCTTCCTTTGCGCTTCTGACCAAATCCTCACTATAGTCTCTTTGGTAGCAAGGAGCTGATAAAAAAACAAAACAGTAACAACACAGTTTTGTCTGAGGCCATATAAATAATCTATTGACCCTCTTCTATCTCTGGACTCTTGCAAGTTGACATTACCCACAGTAGCTGCAATTTAATGTGCAGATTCACTTGCGCATTTACGCTTGTGTGCACTGCTACCGAGATGACAATTCTTCCTCCTCACTCATCTACAGCTGTCACAGTTCACAGGTATAAAGGCACAATATCAGCGCAGCCAGATTGATAAACAGCACCCACAGCTACGTATGGCCTGACACACTTCCTGTCCCCTCAGGACCGCATCCTGCTTGATATAAAATAGTGCAGGCTGCAGTAACACCCACAGAACAGGCACGCGGCAGTGACAAACGCCTGTGACAAAGAACCTTCATTGACAGTCCAAACCATGGATACATCTACAGTCTCAAACACATCAGAGGGTATATACATTGGGCTTGTTTCTCCAGACCAGGATGCATACAGCACAGTGGGCCAGACCTCACACAACAGCCCAGGAGCTCAGCACACAGGTAAGGACACCCATACAGTGTATTATAGAGCTCTTGTTACTGTTGTTTAAGAGTGAGATAGAGTTTGTGTGTTAAAGTGGATTTTCTGGGGTCAGATATCTGAAAGCCAGATGGAAACCCTCTCTGCAGTGTGTATAAACAGGGTAATGTTGACAGGGGTGTCACTCATGTATGTTCAGGCTGTAATAATAACAGTCTAACTGTTTTATCCCTGCCAATGTTTGTGACCACAGAGACAAGTGGACAAAGCTCACATCCCTACAGACTGGCTGGAGTGTGTGTGGTGCTGTGTGCTCTCTTATTGACTCCCGCCATAGTCCTGGGTGTCCTCTGTGAGTATAATACACTGTCAGTGTGTGTGTGTGTGTGTGTGTGTTGTTTCTGATTTTATCAAATTTTTTTCCCAATTTATAAGCCAATTACACCCTCTCTATTTTCATGTCAATCCCCCCCCCTTGTATTGTGAGCTCGCTGCCATAGCCCTGAGACCTGCAGTGACAAAGGCGATGTACCGCTGGATTTCATGATTCTATTGACCTTAACAAAAACCAAGATGCAAAAAACCCAAAACATCAAAGATCCACCATAGGGACAGGGCTGTTCAACATAAGTGTCCTTCTTTTTAAAAATTTAAAAATTTGTTTCAGATTTTCTCCAGTTTTTCTCCCAATTTGGTAGCCAATTACTCCCGCTATTCTTGGGTCAATCCCCTCCCTCATAGTTCGCTGTGATAGCCCTATGACCGGCAGTGACAAAGGCGAAGCATTGTCTCCTCCGAGACAGCACTTGTCATGCTGTTGACTATAACTCTGGCATCCCAGAACCACTCCTGTGCGCAGCAAACTGTGTTGGCTTCCCTCCCCCCTCCCTAGGGCGGACAGCCAGTTGCCCCACCATTGCTGGTGTGCATGACCAAAAAGCTACGTTTTGGTCTCATCTGACCACAACACCCGGTTCCAATCGGAGATTGCCATTGGAACTTGGTCCTCGAAATTCTATGCCTTAGGAAAAAGCTAACTTTTAGCAGATGATGTTTGTGGTCAACGTGATATGGTTTTAAGATTAATTTCTTCATAGATTGACTAAATATGTATTATACAATTGATACATGGTGGCTTTTTCATACAGTGGTGAAGTATGACATTAATTTATCATTTTATTCTCTAAGAAATGGAGATTGTTGATCTGTTCTTGTATTTACAGTGCCTTTTCCCCTTTGTGAATTAGATACGAGTGCATCTCAGAACTATTCAATGAGATGTGTGGAGGAACTCAGAGCCAATAACAGCATCCTGTATAAAGACAAAGACCAGCTACAGAGAGACTACGACAGCCTGATTACACAGAAAGACCAGCTACAGAGAGACTACGACAGCCTGAATACACAGAAAGACCAGCTACAGAGAGACTTTGATGCAGTGGTAGTGAAATTCCCTGTTCTGGATCAGTACTGTCCCCTCAGATCACAGAGTGAGTGCTGCTACTTTGTCTGTCAAAGAGCACTTTTACTTATTTTTCTTACCTCTTAGTTCAAAGTATACTGTTTGGTGTTTATAGGTAATTGATAGAAAACTATTGCCTGATGTTTCTGTACAGAGAGAGTGTGTAGACCCTGTCCAGAGGGCTGGGAGCAGAGAAACTCCAAGTGTTACTACTTCTCTACTGAGCTGAAGAACTGGAATGACAGTCGCAGTGACTGCCTTAAACAGGGAGCTGATCTGGTGATTATAGAGAGTAAAGAGGAACAGGTAAGACACTGTGAATGAATGGATGAATAAGTGAGCGGGTGGTGGGTAGAACATTAACAATATAGATTGATAAGTAGGCTTTATAAGCTACTTATGTTTCCGATAACTTGCCGGCTCTTAAAATCCGATGTGTGTTTGATGTTGTTGTCTCAGTGTCTCTGTCAACACAGTGAGTGGTGAGTCATTCTATGTTTTTGTTCAGGAGTTCATCACCAAAAACACAGGCTATGGTTACTGGATTGGACTGAGTGACTCAGAAACAGAGGGGACCTGGCTCTGGGTGGATGGAACCCCTCTGCAGAAAGATAAAGCGTAAGAAATCTTACAGACACATTACAGGGGATCAATATACAGACAGAAGAGAAACTCTGTATGAAACATCATTAACCTCCACCTCACATCCCAGAGTCACATAATATTTATGGACATTTTCAGCTAAACGGTTAACATAATACAATTTGTTTTTAAATAATTGATATCAATGCATTATATTTTAAAATGTTTATTTACAACATGGCGGCATGGTGGTGCAGTGGATAGCACTGTCGCCTCACAGCAAGAAGGTCTCGGGTTCGAATCCAGGCCGGGGGCCTTTCTGTGCGGAGTTTGCATGTTCTCCCCGTGTCCGCGTGGGTTTCCTCTGGGTACTCTGGTTTCTTCCCACAGTCCAAAGACATGCATGTTAGGCTAATTGGAGAGTCTAAATTGCCCGTAGGTATGAGTGTGTGAGTGAATGGTGTGTGTGCCCTGCGATGGATTGGCGACCTGTCCAGGGTGTATTCCTGCCTCTCGCCCGGAACGCATGCTGGGATAGGCTCCAGCCCCCCCCCCGCGACCCTGACCAGGAATAAGCGGCTTAGATAATGGATGGATGGATGGATATTTACAACATTGTGTGTGTTTGAATTTGAATGTTGGATTTGAATGCTGGAATGTCCAGTATTATCTCCCATAGAGAGGAGTCTCCACAGACTAAACCCTGTGCATCCTTATTCACAGTCTGCAGAGTCATACAGTGCAGTCACAGAGACAGCAATAGACAGAGAGTGTGAAAGAGTAGTCACTGCATCCCTGTAGGCAACAATAGAGAAGTAGCACATCTGTGTCTCATTCAGTCTCTCTGCTTCTCTTACAGATTCTGGATGACGGGGGAGCCAGATGATGCAGACTGTGTAGCTACTGTGTGGGTGTGGGGGGGTGGATGGTATGATGCACACTGCGATGTGCATAGGAGGAGTGTATGTAAGATTGATGCACTTCCTCTCTGAAATCATCTTTTAACGATGAGTGATTTAAAATGCATTTAAAAGAATAGCTGTAATCATTTGAGTGGCAATGTTCTTATTCTCTGCAGAAGTGACAGTAGGTTAATGCCGTGTCAACTTAATACTGTAAACCATGTATCTATCTGCTTGCTGAAAGTATTTAAACTATATAAACTATAAACTATATTTTATTCACAGCAAATCCACAAAATCATCAAATAATCAATGAGCAAATATAAATTAGAGCAATAATCAGGGGCTTATAGATGCCTTTATTTCCTTCAGCTGGGTACTGTAAATGGTTCACTACAGTAATGACACAACTGCTATGTTTTAGAATATATTGTTTGAAGGCACCTGCTAAGAAAAGAATGATCTCAAGAAATACATTTGTAAAATGAAATAAGCGACTAAAAGCTATTTTGCCGCCCCAGAGACTGTGAACTAAATCAGACCACTTGTATCACACTCTACTTGTGTCTCTGTGTGGCTCTGTCTCCTGTGTTAAATCTCCCTCCCATCTTTCTGTCAGAGAAGACATGAGACCATGGGTGGAGGGAGTGTGAAAATTTATATAAATATGAAGCTGATGAAATAGTCAAAATGACATTCAAGGCTTTTGTTTGAACACATATTTGTAAATGCATTGATTATTGTGTAAAGCTGTATTGAGCAGCTGTAAGTGGCTGTACTGTACGTGTGTCTGCATTAGGCTTTCGTATTTTCTGGCCCTTGTTAATCTGTGTGCTAATTTGAAGCTGAAATCTGATTTTACCATGTATTAATGCACATATTGTAAGTCGCTCTGGATAAGAGCATCTGCTAAATGCTTAAAATGTCAATGTAAATGTAGTTCAGCTAAACTTTTTCAATTTCAATGGAAACTTGCATAACTTTGGAGAGGTCGTGACACCCAGGAGTTCTTTCTTTTATATGATACACACACACACTCTCTTCCTCTCCCTCACACACCCATGCATACATACAAACACACACACACACACACTCTCTTCCTCTCCCTCACACACCCATGCATACATACAAACACACACAACACACACACACACACACACACACCCATGCATACATACAAACACACACACACACACACACACACACGCACACTCTCTTCCTCTCCCTCACACACCCATGCATACATACACGCACGCACATACACACTCACACAAACACACACACACACACACACATACATTCTCTCTTTCTCTCCCTCACACACCCATGCATACATACATGCACGCACATACACACACACAAACACACAACACACACACACACACACACATACATTCTCTCTTTCTCTCCCTCACACACCCATGCATACATGCACGCAAATACACACTCACACAAACAAATGCCAACACACAAAATATAATGACACACGAACAGTGTATTCTCTCCTGGTATATTGAACATTATACTGAATGTTCTGCCAAATGTTTACGTGTGTGTGTGTGTGTGTTTACCTGTGTGTATACATGTGTGTGTGGTTACCTGTGTGGTAGACAGGCCAGGGTGTGCTAATGGTTCTCTCTCTCTCTCTCTCTCTCTCTTCTGTCTATGTCTCTCTGTCTCTCTCTCTCTTTTCTCATGCTGCAAGTGTGTGTGTGCGTGCATGTGTGTGTGTGTTTTAATGGTGAGTACTGTGTGTGTGAGTGTGTGTGTGTGTGTGTGTGTGTGTGTGAGAGAGAGTGAGAGTGCGTGCGTGTGTGTTTTACATTTTAAGCATTTAGCAGATGCTCTTATCCAGAGATAATGCATGCATGTGCATAAATACATGGTAAGAACAATCATAGTTAGCGCAAGAGATCAGTGCAGTAATACAGCGATAGACATCTTTGCAGGCAGCTGCGCATCGTACCTGTAACACTGGGCAGTAGGCAGTGGTGATGACAATTAGCTAGATGGACATAGTTCAGTGGTAGTGGAGTGTGAAAAGGTGGGTTTTGAGTCTCTTGCGGAAGATCGCAAGTGATTCCGCGGTCCTGAACGATTGCGGAAGGTCGTTCTACCAGCGAGGGGTCAGGATAGAGAAGAGACGAGACCGCGAGGAGCAGCTGCCAGGCGCCCGGAGGGATGGGGCAGTCAGTTTGCCAGAGGAGGCGGAGCGGAGGGGTCTGGCTGGGGTGTAGGGAGTGATGAGTGACTGGAGGTATGGGGGAGCAGTATCTCTAGCCGCTTGAAAAGCAAACACCAGTGATTTGAATCTGATGCGTGCTGTGATGGGGAGCCAGTGCAGAGAGGAGAGTAGAGGGGTGACGTGTGTGAACTTCGACTGGTTGAACACCAGACAAGCGGCAGCGTTCTGGACTAGAATGGTGAGTTTTAATGGTGAGTATTGTGTGTATGAGTGTGTGTGTGTGTGAGAGAGAGAGTGAGTGTGTGATGTGTGTGTTTTAATGGTGAGTACTGTGTGTGTGTGAGTGTGTTTTAATGGAGAGTAGTGAGTGTGAGTGTGTGTGTTTTAACGGTGAGTAGTGTGTGTGTGTGTGTGTGTGTGTGTGTGTGTGTGTGTGTGTGTGTTTTAATGGTGAGTACTGTGTGTGTGTGTGAGAGAGAGAGTGCGTGTGTGTTTTAATGGTGAGAGTACTGTGTGTGTGTGTTG
Organism: Aldrovandia affinis; assembly: GCA_029706075.1. Taxonomy (NCBI): domain Eukaryota; kingdom Metazoa; phylum Chordata; class Actinopteri; order Notacanthiformes; family Halosauridae; genus Aldrovandia; species Aldrovandia affinis. The sequence continues at coordinate 3,122,864 of JAINUG010000116.1, forward strand.
TGTACTGAGGAATGCTCTCTAGGCATATGTAGTGAGTTCACAGGTTAGCTCATTGACACACGCACACACACACACACACACACTATACACATGTACACGCACACACACACACTATACACACGCACACATGCACCTGCACACACACACACACACACACACACAGGTTAAGCGCAGTATTAGACGGAGCACACAGTAAATGTCTCATAAACAGCATGGTTGTCCAGTGCAGTACAGGAGATGGTGAGACACAGAGTTGGGAGTTTGTGTCGTGTAGGCTGTGCCAGTGTGCCGTTGGGACAGAAGTGCTGAATTGGTGTTTAGCACCACCTAGTGTTATACATGAGTCTACATCTTAGCCTCGAGGCCAGAACCCTCTTTTCCAACATAACATAATTAATATACGCCATTTAGCAGACGCTTTTATCCAAAGCGACTTACAGTAGTGAATGCATACATTTTCAGTGTATGTGGCCCCAGTGGGGATTGAACCCACAACCTAAGCGTTGCCAACGCTGTGCTCTACCAACTGAGCCAGAGAATTCCCCCTCCTCCTCAAACTGCTTCGCTTTTGAAATTGGCAGCACAAACTTAGAACCACATTCCGTAGACACACTCACGGTCCGTGGCGTTAGACAGGCTTAAATAGGCTCCAGTCCCGTCTGCTTAATTATTCATGGTGAAACCTTCACCTCTCTAACGTTATGGGTTAGGGTTTCAGGTTAGGTGAAAGGGTTAAGGTTTCATTGTATGAAAGGGTTAGGGTTAGGGTTTCAGTATGAAAGGGTTAGGGGCAGCTGCACTTCTGCCCCGTACATTAACAACATCACCATGACGACCGCTTTATCCAGGTGGCTGCTGGGAGATTCCTGGGTATCAGTGTTCATTAAAAACACACATACGAGCATCTGATCCACAATCTTTCACAGAATGTTACATCTGTTTTACATTTTATTAAGATCCAAGTTAAAGACAGTGAATAAACTAACATAAATACAGCATTTCAAGGGCAAAACTTGCAACTGTGCAAATCAATGAGCTAACCTGTGACATGGTCTAAGCTAACCTCGAGAGCCACATTCCTAAGTACACAACACACACACTCACACTACTCACCATTAAAACACACACACACACACACACAACACTCACACAACAACACTACCATTAAAATACACACACTCTCCCTCTCACACACACACACACACACACAGTACTCACCATTAAAACACACACACTCACACAGTACTCACCATTAAAACACACATACACACACACTCACACACAAACTACTCACCATTAAAACACACACACACACACTCTCTCCCTCCCTCCCTTTCTCCCTCTGTCCCCCTCCCTCTCTCTCCCTCCCTCCCTTTCTCCCTCTGTCCCTCCCTCTCTCTCCCCTCCCTCCCTTTCTCCCTCTGTCCCTCTCCCCCTCTCTCTCCCCCATCTCCTCCTCTCTCTCCCCCTCCCCCTCTCTCTCCCCCATCTCCCCCTCTCCTCCCTCCCCTCTCTCTCTCCTCCCTCCCTCCCCCCCCTCTCCCCCCTCTCTCCCCCCCATCTCCCCATCTCTCCCCCCATCTCCCCCCTCTCCCCCTCTCCCCCTCTCTCCCCCTCTCTCTCTCATCTCCCCTCTCTCTCCCCTCCCTCTCTCTCTCTTCCCCTCTCCTCTCTCTCTCTCCCTCTCTCCTCTCTCTCTCCCCCTCTCTCTCTCTCTCTGAGACCATAATGCATCATCTGGATTGTGGCTGTTTGAGGAGCCACTATTTTACAACAGTTTTATTGAAACACAGACTCTGTCTTCAGCAAGCCTACGGTCTGCCCTGCATGAGGCGGGCTGTGTAAACTTATGGCATCTAATGAAGGCCACACAAACAACGTTGGATGTCCTGGGAAAAAAGGCCAACATCAGGTCTTCCAGGTTGCTGACCAGAATTTGTGTGTGTGTGTGTGTGTGTGAGTGTGTGTGTGTGTGAGTGTGTGTGTGAGTGAGTGTGAGAGTGTGTGAGTGTGTGTGAGAGTGAGTGTGTGAGTGTGTGTGAGTGAGTTTGTGAGAGTGTGTGTGTGTGTGTGTGTGTGTGTGTGTGTGAGTGAGTTTGGGAGTGTGTGTGTGTGAGAGTGAGTGTGTGTGTGTTTGTGTATAGTGTGTGTGTTGATATGAGTGAGATATTAATAATAATAATAATAATTGATAAGGATAATGATGACAATGATAGAATAAGAACAACAATGTATTGATATAAAAATAGTAGTGATGAAGATGGTGATAATAAAGGATCATTTATTGTATTTTTTATCTATAATTCCTATTTATTTAATTATTGACATGTTTTGTAAGACTTGTACACGGAGGGAATTGGGCTGGTGCTCAGACAGTGGGAATGTGGCTCCATCTTCTGGACAAATTCAATTACTGCACTGGATACTCTGGCATACATGCACTGTCTTTATATGCACCCCCAGGCTGTCAATACAAGCAGCTAGCGATTTCCCAGCTGACTTAGTTTTTTTACGATTGCTTTGATTAATTTTGCACAACAGAGTTTCAATGTGCAAAACTCTTAATACAGAATGCCATACTGCTCATTTTGGGTTCAAAATCTAATATAGCAGGTAAAATAAAAATACTGGTGTCAAATGAGAGAATATTATATGCAAAAGTTTATCATAGCATCAGAACATTAGATATTTTCAACAGTGAAGTTAAATCATTGCTGCATTTTCAACATACAACAGTCATTATCAAACAATGCTGCCAAACACAAAATCCTTCTCATCAAAAAAGAGTTTGAAAGTGTTTTTGGTCATAACACAAAATGCTATCATCTTAATCTTGGGCTCAAAATCACATATTGCATGCAAAATAAAAATAATTGAACCAAATTAGATTGTATATCATGCAAAAGTTTATCATAGCATCATAACATTGGATATGTTCATCGTTGAAGTTTAATTATTGGTGTATTTTCAAATACAACGGCCATTATCAAATAATGCTGTCAAACTCAAAATAATTGTCATAAAAAAGACTATGCAAGGGTAATTTCCTCATAAGTACTGGAAATGATGCTAGAATATGAGTAATGACTAATATAAACATGATAAAACAATATGTTCAATCTGAGGATATTTACTGTAGCTCTTGATTTTTTCCACAGACCCTGCCTTAAATCACTATTTTTGTCTTCAATGTTTTTGTTATTACAGAGAAAAATTCACACGTAAAATGTGTTCACACTTCTCCAGTTCAGTGTGTAGTGTGTGTTAATCACATCACTGTTAAATTACACATTTTCAGTGGCACTTTCCTCCTCCAATGGGCAGAAATAATCTCTCCCCATCTCCTGATCTGCAGACCAGCTATAGGAGCTTAGTCAGCCCAAAGGCCCCTTCAGAGTTACAGGCTCCACTTGATTAACGTGACACCAGACACCTCAACTCCCCAACCCCTCCACTGAAGGAGATTCCCTGTCAATCATGTGTGACATGAGCACTGCCAATACAGACTGACCAATCAGTTTAAATCTGGGATAGACTTTACATTGCAACTGGGCAAGCAGGACACAGATGGACTCACCGTCATAGCAGAAAAAAGGGTACATGGTATTACAATTGTGATCTCTCCATCTTCCTGAGCTGCAGCACAGTTCTGATTTCCTCCATCATTGTCGGGTTGTTCTGAGTTCCATCTGCGGTATGAGGAGTTGCTCTGGTCTGACAACTTCCAGGACTCTCTCAAAAGGCCGATCCACACCACCTGTCCGGCCAGGTTCCATATCTCCTGGTTCTCAGCCTGGTTCCTCACACTGGCCAGGTCTGTGTGCTGCTCTCTGCATGAGTGTGTGTGTGTGTGCATCTTTGTGTGGGTATACATACCAGATGCTATTTTCTAGGCATGCAGAATTGTATTCACGTGTAATAAACATCATAGAATATTGGAGGTTATTCATTATATATCTAAAATAATCATCTCTAAAATGTATATTGGTGCAATATTCAGATATTTTTTCAATATATTTTTGACAGATGTTTCTTTACCATAGGAAAAAAAAATCTGTTGCTATCCAATTCTTTGGTTAGAGTATGGTGTGTGTGTCTCATAGGCAACAACATGTTGAGGTGTGATTCTCAGTGTCACAGAAGTGAATTGTGCCACTTGGAGACATTAGGAGACACTTTGAGCAATCACATTAGTATGTGTTTTGTGAGGAAAATAACAATCCATAATGGTTTGTGTGATAGAAACAGATTTTATAGTCATCAAAATGTTTTAGTATGTTTCCCAGTATCACAGAAGTGAATAGAAATCATTGTGCCAATTTGGCCACCTTGGATAGGTTTTGGGAGACCACTGGTGTCACCACTCACTTAAAGGCCTCTAATTCATGGGCTTGGGTCTAAAAGTTAGTTTTTTGGCGAAGACTCGACAAGGCATGCACAAAATCCACAGGTATATCATGAAATGTGACTCATTTGTTGCATGAGATTCTACACAAGAAAACTATAAAAGCCTACTTTATTGTATGTTTGATCTTCGGTCCTTTGGGATGTGTTGTGACCACGTGCTATTTGGGATAATAAACTACAATGTGTTTCCTTTCAAATGATACCAAAGGTAGTCATGTGTTCAACACTTTTCTTGAGTTCTGAACTGTTATATTGGTGTGTCCAAATAAGTGTGAATGGCAAAAAATGGGGGGTGATGGTTAAGGGGTTGTTAAATAACTACCCTTTATTTTCACACTTGCACGCTGTTATAATGGATATAAAGAATAATGTTTAAATCACATTTAAACTTATGAAACCTATGGTTATGGTTAGATTGTCCAGGTTCTATGCTTTAAAACAAGCTCTCACTGGCACTCACTGTTGGGCTGACATATGTCTATACGTATAAGAGCAATACAATTTCCCTGAAAATCACAGAAGCGCTGTGTAAAAAAAGCCCATTCATCATGGCATGTGACTGGCTAAAAGCATGGATAGATTTGGATAGATTTTTGGACACCAGGATACCTAGGTCCTGTTTTTAGAAACAACACTAGAATTTTAGACATTTGCATTTTACATTTACATTTGCACTACATATTTGCATCTAGTTTGTTTGGTGTACAAAAGTGTACAAACCGTTGGGGTAGCGCATAAAACAATTATTTTTTTTGTCTTTGTGTTTTGTCCTTATTTTACATTTTATGTACTTATAAAGTGCACCATGAGTCTCATAGGTGACACATTTGACTCCTCATGGTACAACTGTCTACTTCACATCAAGCCCTCAACCATGTCTCTGCAGCGTGTTTTTTTTAGATATTAGTCTTGCTGTATGTGACACTGGGAGAGGTGGAGAGAGAGGGAGAGAGGGCTGTGCCTCCCTTTTGGCTGCTGTCAGGTGCTCCTGTTCCCTCACACAGCCTGGAGAGGACTACGGGACCTTGGACAGCAGCGGCCTCACTTACAGGCAGGCTCACCTGAGGCTAATGAGCAATCAACTCAGGTGTGAGCCATTGCCTTTGTTAGGCCATTATAAAGGCACAGCCTGCCATGTCTGAGGGGAGAGTTTTTGGGCATGGAGGATGAGGTTCTGGCTTTTTGTTGCTTTTTACCCTCTATGAATCATTGATTTAAATTAATTTTTTGTGCTTTGTTTTATTTTGTTAACCAATTAATGGAATAAACTGTCTGTTGGCCTATTGGAACCCTGTTTTTTGTTTGCCTTTCATCCACTCACCACCTAGCATGCTGGCCACCCCAGCCACCGTGCTACAGTGTAGTAGTAGAGAAGAACAGGCAGAAATAGTCATTCTTAGGCCTTGAAAAGAACAAAAAAGCTGAAGGGAAAATAACAAGACTCAGCTCCACCCTGCTGGTTCCCTGTCAGAGAGGAAGTGATCCAAACAGCATCAGAAGGAGGCTGTGGGCTGGGAAACCATCACTCATTCATTGGTAAGATTCTGCAGCCTGCTGTTACAGCTTTGATTGTGTAGGCTAATGTTAGACCAATAGCTATCTAGATAGCTATAAGATCTCCATCTCTAGAACCTGCACTTGTCCTGTTAATTACATTGGAAATGAGACTCAATATACAGTTGATGTACCACAGAACCTTGGACAGCAGCTTCACTTACAATTAGATTTTTAATTACATCTTAAGAATAACCTGTTCTCATGTACCTATTCCTCACAGCTGGTTCTGTATTCTGTTTTAGTTTACATAGTATTAAATCCGATCTTAAGAATAACTTGTTCTCATGTGCCTATGTTTTAGCTTACATTGTACTTATCCACTGTCATATTTACCTAGAAATGACAGAAATACCGTATTGACCCGAATATAAGACGGGGTTTTTTCCCTAGAAAAAAGTCTGAAAAAGTCTTATATTCGCGCCCCAAAATATTTTCACGTAAATATTCATTCACAACAACAGAGGGCGCCAAAGGACTGTTCCCCAAGCCAGCCACTGTGTTTCTCCGTCCACATGTGACCGAAACTCATGCGGCAGCAACCACGGCCCAACCGATTGCCATCAGTTGTATTATCCGAGTCACGGCACCAGTTGTAGCGGGTAGTACTCTGCTCTGCGTTGTGTTTAAGTCAATGATGTCCAGTCGCTGCTGTATTTGGCTCTTAGCCATTTATTGTCAGGACTCCACAATCTGGTAACAGATGAACATTATCAGGACCCATACGTCTCGTGCGCAGCTTTCATACACGTTGCGTGGCCCGGCAACCTCATGTAACAACTCGGCCTTCATATAAAAACAATACATTGTACATTACCCAAACACTGTACCTGGTAACAGATGAACATTATCAGGACCCATACGTCTCGTGCGCAGCTCTTCATACACGTTGTGTGGCTAAAAAAGAAAAGGAGGATTAGCCTAGCAATAGCCTGCTGGCTAGCTAGCTAACCTTCAAATGGCTAACGTCACCAAATGAAATCAAAATAATTATCATAAACCATATTACAGGTCTCCAGAATATTAAACAAACACTATGCAATATATATAAACAATAAAAAGTTAAAATCTTACATTCGCCACATTAATTAATATAAAACAATGGGTGCTTAACATTTCACTACCTACCCCGGCAACCTCATGTAACTGGGCAGAGTAAAGGGGTCTCGTGCCCAGACCTCGAGGGCACAAGGGGCGGTCCTACTGCAATTCCCGCTCATGGCAAGGGAATCATCTAATCTGTTACACACACACACACGCAGTGACAGGTGCCTGGAGAGATGGAGAGACAAGCGGACCCGCTCGAACAAAGTGGCTCTAAAGTTGGTCAAGTTAATAAACAACAGAGGAGGAGTTACGATGCCAATTTTAAGATGATGGTGATCAATGAAGCAGAGTCATCAAACAACTGTCGAGCAGCCAAGAAATATGACATTACAGAGTGTAATGTTAGAAGATGGCGAGCCCAAAAAGACCATCTTAAGAATGCAAACAGTCAGAGAAAAGCGCTTCCAGGAGATTGACAGGAGGGTGTGTGAATACGTGACTGAAAAACATAACGACGGTATGCCCATTACCAGAGCTGTCATTCAGCTCAAAGCCTTGGAAATCGCCAAAGACCTCAACATACCACCTACCGAGTTCAAAGCTAGCCTCGGCTGGTGTAGAAGAATGATGCGACGTAACGGGCTGTCACTGCGACGCAGGACAAGCCTGGCCCAGCGCCTGCCCTCCGACTTCAGAGAAAAGCTACTGTCTTATCAGCGCTATGTGATCAAGTTAAGGAAGAAGCACTCATACCCTCTGGATCAGATGGGCAATGCTGATCAAACGCCTGTGTTTTTTGCACTACTGTTTTATTGCAATCTAGACAATTGTTGAATATTGAAAACATGATTTTACCAAAAGATGTTACAAACAGCCTACATTGTTTTATTCAATGTGAAGACAAATAAAATGATTTTCTTTATACAAACAAGATTTGGTCTTCAAAAAAGTATTTTTCCAAAAATGAGTCTTGAAAAAGGGTCTTATAATCAGGGTCGTCTTATATTCGAGTCAATACGGTAATACATATTATGGTTCCACGCGTGTAAAACATTTCGGTCAATCTATAGGCTATAAAATGTCCAATAATGCAGTGGTTTGCAAGAGGAAGAATGGCAGCATTGTCACTTCTCGAAGATATCGCCAACCACGCAATAAGAAGGGAACGAGTTATTCAAGATTTAGACCTCAGTTTTAAATCAGACCACTTTTTCTTTACGTCCTTCAGGGACCTTTGCTGCCCCCGCACCTCGTTCACAACCTGGGCTACAGACTGCCAGGCCACGTACTTGGTTGTACTGGTAAAGCCACTGGAAAGGCTCCCAAACAGCGTCCCTGCACGCATCTGCACCTCCGCCAACAGGACCTCGATTTCGGCCTCGCTAAAAGTATTTTTCTTGCAGCTCGCCATTATCAAGTAGAGGATTTGTGTTTTGATTTGAGCTCCTTTATATGCTAATGATATTAATTAGGGGGCGTTTACAAGGCGGAGATCTAAAACCATTCAGCTACGCACAATTTCAAGATCATTTGTGATTTAGAGATTTCACATCTGGGGGAGTGGCGTACGCACATTTTTTTGTGCGTACGTTAAGTTTCTCTGAATCACACTTACGCACATTTAAGAAAATATCAAATGTAGGATGGTTTCTACGCAACTTTTTATAAATGAGGCCCCAGGTCTCTATAGTGCTGTCTGCAGAAGCTCAGGGCCTCATCCCAGCTCTTATTCTCATGGACTAGGATCAGATTATCTGGAAAGAGAGCTAGAAGAAAAAATACAATAAAATATAATTATATAAAATAAAAATGACAGAATCACACACCTTCACTGAGGATTTTTTCCACAGATACTGGTTTAAACCTGTGTTTATAGTCTTACGTTTTGTAATTATGCACTCAAAAATGCTTGAGATCAAATAAAAAAAGTTATACTTCATTAAAAAAATATTGAAAAACAAGATATTTTGTAAGTCAATAAACTATAAAACTATAAATCTGGTGCCTATTTAACATTTTTGAGTCTATAGAGAAATATTGACCAATAAAGTTTGTTAATAAATAATGTAACTTGTGTTACTTACCTGTCTGCGTGCTGTTTGGGTCATCCTGGGAGTGGACTCCTAACATAAAAATGAAAGGGAATCTTAGTGGAGGGTGGCCGGGGTTTGTCCCGCACCTGACACCGACAATCACATCACTGTTAAATTACATATTGTAGCATTTTCAGTGGCACTTTCCTCCTCCAATGGGCAGAAAGAATCTCTCCCCATCTCCTGATCTGCAGACCAGCTATAGGAGCTTAGTCAGCCCAAAGGCCCCTTCAGAGTTACAGGCTCCACTTGAAGAACGTGACACCAGACACCTCAACTCCCCACCCCCTCCCTGACTGAAGGAGATTCCCTGTCAATCATGTGTGACATGAGCACTGCCAATACAGACTGACCAATCCGTTTAAATCTGGGATAGACTTTACATTGCAACTGGGCAAGAGGGACAGATGGACCATAGCAGAAAAAAGGGAACATGTTATTACAATTGTGATCTCTCCATCTCCCTGAGTCTGAAATTCTCACTGCAGCACAGTTCTGATTTCCTCCATCATTGTCGGGTTGTTCTGAGTTCCATCTGCGCTATGAGGAGTTGCTCTGGTCTGACCACTTCCAGGACTCTCTGAAAAGCCGATCCACACATTCCAGTTGGCCAGGTTCCATATCTCCTGGTTCTCTTTCTGGTTCCTCACACTGGCCAGGTCTGTGTGCTGCTCTCTGCAGTAGCTCTGAGCCTCTCTCCAGGTCTTCCACTCTGGAATCAGGATGTATCTCTGAGCGGCGTCTCCTGTAAAGACACAGCAGCCTCAGGTTATCTGTCTGTGTTCATGAAACTGTGTGTGTGTGTGTGTGCGTGTGTTCGTGCGCGTGTGTGTATGTGTTTATGTGTGTGTGTGTGCAATAGTCCTCAAGGACTATTTGTTTTGTTTTTCTCTGTAACCCACAATTTTCCAGGAGTTCATCTCGACTGCCTTTTAAGGGGTCAGGGAATAATTTTCCAGTCTCCCACACTGGTCCCAATGGTTTTCTGGTTTTTTGATTCCCTCTGGAAAATGCCAATTGTGAAGCGCTGTGTGACAACCTGTTTGTAAATGGCGCTATACAAAAATAAAGATTGATTGATTGATTGATTGATATGTATGTGTGCGTGTGTGCATTTTTGGGGGTACATTTCTAAATTATATTTTGACCATGATTTCACAAACACAATATGGGCCTTAGGTCACAACCAGAATTGTCACATGGTCCACAATAAAAAACTAAAAAAATAGGAAAACGAACCGTTTCCCATAGAAGCCTAAAGAGATTAAAAATAATTATTCATATTCATAATATTGTATGGCACTCTACATTTTTATCACTGACACTTTAATTGCCTTCAAACATTCGATACAGTCACGTCCCAAATGATTGGCACCCTTGATGAAAATGAGCAAAATAGGTTGTATAAAATAAACAATAATGATAAGAAGTCAAAATTATTGGCACCCCTAAACCAAGTAGTAATATAAACCAAACAAAATTTAATTTGGTGCTGCAGTGGATAGCACTGTCGCTGCACAGCAAGAAGGTCCCGGGTTCGAATCCCGGCCGGGGGCCTTTCTGTGTGGAGTTCATGTTATCAGTTATCTGCATGTTTTACCCGTGTTCGCGTGAGTTTCCTCCCACAGTCCAAAGACATGCACGTTAGGCTAATTGGGGAGTCTAAATTGCCCGTAGGTATGAGTGTGTGAGTGAATGGTGTATGTGCCCTGCGATGGATTGGCGACCTGTCTAGGGTGTATTCCTGCCTCTCGCCCAATGCATGCTGGGATAGGCTCCAGCCCCCCTGCGACCCTGACCAGCAATAGGTGGGCTAGATAATGAATGAATGAAAATTTAATTTGCAATAAACGTCTACTTATTTAAGTTAATCTCAGTTTTAAGGAACTGTATTGTGGCCATAATACACGTTGTAGCAGCCCAAGGGGCTGCCCAAGGAAATGGCTGCCTGGCCTCCAACACATGGGAGCCAGAAAACACTACATTTCCTAGCAGGCCACAGTCAAGCACCTGAACGGAGTCAAGCCATTAGGACTAACGACCAGCTGAAGGCCATTTTGAGGCCTATTTAAAGGGCTCGTGTCCGCTACACGGTGGAGGAGTAGGAAAGTGTGTAGAGAACTGTGAAGTCGATTGACTAGCCGGGATTTGGAAAGAGTTTGGAAAAGTTAGTTTGATTGTTTGTGTTTGACCTGGATTGTGTGAGGACCCCCTTTGGATATTGACTACGGACTGGATTACGGAACTGCCCTGGATTGCGACATTGGATTACGGAAAACGACGACGAGATAAGGATTGTGGACTTTATGTGTTTTGAATTCCCCCAAAGACCCCACCCTTTTTTTGTGTTTGTCAGTATTAGTTTAATAAATCATTGTTTTGTTTTGAATAAACTTGGGGTCACCAAGTCTTAAAATCAACCAAAAACAGCTACCTCCATACCAACAGGCTCTTTGGAAGGGTTGCACAAAGTAAGCCCTTACTGAGAGCAACCAACAAATTCAAACATCTGGAGTTTACCAAACGTAATTGGAAATATGACTGGAACCAGGCGCTATGGTAAGATGAAACCAAAATGGAAATGTACACCATCGGCATGTTTGGCTTTAAAAGAGGGATGCCTACAAGTAAAAGCATCTAATTAAGAACAATTAACAGCTAGTTACAATTCAGCGGTTGATATTATGGTTGGAACGAAAACCAGCATAAACAGTTGGTCCCCAGGACCAAGGTTGAGAATAATACATGCCATTTAGCAGACACTTTTATCCAAAGTGTCTTACAGTAGTGAATACTTGCGTTTTTTCAGTATATGTGGTCCCAGTGGGAATTGAAGCCACAACCTAAGCGTTGCCAACGCCATGCTCTACCTACTGAGCCACACAGAATCACTGGAGTAGGGTGTACAGTACCTTCACTTTAAAAATAAAGAACTGAAATGTAAGTATTCAACCCCCTTGATGTGACACTGAACTGAACTCAGGAGCTTCCAATTTCCTAATGAGATCACTCTTGAATGGAGAACACCTGTTGTCAGTTTATTTGGTCATGATTTCAGAAGAAATACACCTGTCTACATAAGGTCTAACAGTTGACAGTGTATATCAGAGCACAAACTCAACCATGAAGATCAAGGAGCTGTCCATCAAACTCTGTGAGAGAATTGTAAGGAGGTATAGATCTGGGGAAGGGTATAAACATTTTGTAGCGTGTTTAAAATTCCCATGAGCACAGTTAAGTCCATCATTAAGAAATGGAAAGAATATGGAACCACCCAGACACTACCTCGAGCAGGCTGCCCTCCACAACTGAGCAACTGGACAAGAAGGACCTTAGTCAGGGAAGTGACCAAGAACCCAATGACCATCCTGACAGAACTAAAGACCTCCATGGCTGAGATTGGAGAACCTGTCCAGGAGATGACAATCTCTGCAGCGCTGCACAGAAGTGGTCTCTACCTACGGGAGAGTGGCCAGAAAGAAGCCTCTCCTGCAAAAGGGCCACATGGCAGCACACCTGGAGTGTGCAAGGAGGCATGTGGCAAACTCTGAGACCATGTGGCCAAAGATCTGCTTCGGTCAGGAAGAGATGTTTGACTGGGGAGACGATTGTTTGAACCCCAAACACACAAACATATGGTTTACAAACATAATAAAAACCTAAATGTGATTCTCACTTGATTAAAGGACTGAAATTAATGAAGAATCCAGAAAATAAAATGTACACATTTAGATGTCTCAGCTCATAAAATATTCTATAGTATTCAATTACAACTTGTTTATCAAGTTGAACAAACCTATATGACATCCAGTGAGACCATAAATTAAGCACAGCTGGATGGAAATTACTGTACCTTACTGTATTTATGACAAAACACCTTTGGTCAAACTCATGAAAGTACTTGTTAAAAACCGAGTAATGTTCACTTATTAATTCAAGTCAGCTCATTTGTGAACATTTACAATGTAGATATTGGGGAAAATTCCTGGATTGCCAGACACATTTCAGTTTTAAGTTCCAACTGAACCCCTAACTACATCACTGGATTAATTATTAACCTTAATGAACGCAGGTGACCATGTGCTGGAGGCACTCAGTGTTTCACCATTCAGACTCTGAATATCCAGTTGCTCAGACTCCTAATAATGGGTCAAACTCTGCAGTCCAGCTCGGATGGAACTAAAACCAGAAACGTCTGCGGCACTCCAGGACCAGGTTGCCTACCCCTGCTCTACACTATAAAGACATGCAGGCAGTCTTGCAGTGATAATCAGACTGCCCTACTGTGTGTGTAATGAGATATAAACAGACGGGTTCTCACCGTCATAGCAGATGGAGAGTAGTAAGAGTTTATCACAGGTAGCATCCTCCCATTGCCCATTGATGTTCATTAGTACACAGTGCTCTCTGCTATAATAATTGCTTGGTTGCCCGCTATACCAATTTCTAAACTCAGTCTCCCCCTCACTATAGAAACTGCTGTCTACCAGAGACCACTGTCAGCTATCCCTGTCATCATACAGTCCTATCCAGGCATCTCCATTAAAACCACTGTCTACTGCTTCCATCAGTGCCGTCATTTCCTCTGGGTCGTCTATGGTGGCCAGGTCAGTGTGGTTCTCTCTGCAGTAACTCTGTGCTTCAGTCCAGCTCTTCTGTATGTTCACAAAGTGATACTGATGAGAGAGGCAGGAACAGAGTGTGCAGAGCCCTGTGAAACACACACACACACACACACACACACTACATTTACATTTTACATTTTAAGCATTTTAAGCATTTAGCAGAGCGACTTACGAGATGTGCATAAATACATAGTAGGAACAATCCGTTTGTATACAGTATGTACAGTATAAACATACTTGTATTCATCATGTTAGCAGGACAGAGGTAAATTATGCATGTTTCTTTTAAGCTGGTAAACACAAATATCACCTCAGATTTTAAATTGAATAAAGTAAATTCCTAACCTGTTTCTATCATGCCTATCAAGGGCACTTACAAGAAATGTTGCATACACACCTAAATAGCTTGTTTATGTTACAGAATGGGGATCTCATTTGCAAACTTATGCAAACAGCTTGTTTTTACATCGTCTATATTTAAACATTTTTAACAGGTGACAATAACAATGTAGTTCAGTAACGCAATACCTTTGAATACATTAAAAAAATAAGTCACAAGCCCTCCTTTTCCAGCAGGATGAAGCAAACAGCATCCTTTTATAATTAAGAATACTCTTCAAAACAATATGTTGGTTACCTAGTTACCTATAACATGGTTTACAAGAGAGAGACAGTATATAGATATTAGATTATTAGTGCTACAATATTTAATTGTAACCCAGTGGCCTGTTCTGTCTGGGCTACATTTTCAACTGGTGTCAGTCCTCTCTCTCCCCCCTCCCCAAGCATCAAAGAGAACTCCTTGGGGGGGCTCAACGGTAAAGGCACTTGGGTTGCTCAAGCCGGGCATCGGCTCTGGCCAGGAGTTCAGGGACGGTGGTTGCTCACTGCAGCCGGGGGGTTGCCAGGAGTCCCGTTCAGGGACGGTGGTTGCTCACTGCAGCCGGGGGGTCTCTGGCCAGGAGTCCCGTTCAGGGACGGTGATTGGCTGTCCGTCCCAGGAGGGAGGGAAGCCGGTGCGGGCTCGGCACATGCACAAGAGGGCTATCTGTGTGTACCGGAATCACAGTTCACGGATGTGTGAGTACAGTCTCGAAGGTGGTGTTACCACTGACAGGGCTTATTACACCAGAGCACCTAGGAATGTGGGCTTTCGGAACCAGTTTAGCCAGCGTGTTGAGTGTTAACACTTTTCCATTTGGAGTTCCTTAAAGTTGAATGCTATAAAGTTTCTTATTGTTTGAATAAAGGTTTGAATATACATTTTCCAGGCCACACCAGATAAGAGTGAAGGCCTGTGTGTCGTAATTGGCCTTGTCACATGGTAGTGATATTCTTTGCCTGAAAAAATTATACTACTGGTTGGACTTGATAATTATTATTTACAAACATTACCTTTATTTTCAAAAGCAGGAGTAAATTTTCCATTTTTGTGAGAGGTAATTAATAACTAAGCTGAACTCCCTAGTAATTTATTCATGTTTAGTCTCCTCCAAAAGTGCTTTATACAGTGAATATTTTGATAATAATATCACGGTGCTTAACCCTGCTTTCGATAACCTAGAGGTACTTTTAGGAAAGGTATCTGTAAGACCTTAGATAAGCCAACTCTTCGATACTGTTGGACATGAATACTGACCCCTGCATTTGCCACTGGATCCGAAGCTTCCTGTGGAGAAGGCAACAGAGGGTCAAGGTGAACAACCTTTCACCTCGCCCTCTGACCCTCAGCACAGGCGCCCCCAGGGCTGTGTCCTCTCACCCTGGCTCTTCTCCCTCTACACAAACTACTTAAATCCCATCACTGCTCCATCACCATCCTCAAATATGCAGATGACATAACCATAATAGGACAACAACGAAGACCGATACCGTAAGCAGGCAGCCCAAGCAGTTGCTTGGTGCCTTGACAACAACCTCCAGCTCAACACTTCCAAAACAGAAGAACTCATAGACTTCAGGCACAGACCCCAAAAAAAAAAACCCATATACATCTCAGAAGAGCCCATAACCATCACTGACTCATTCAAATTTATCGGTACCCACATCAGCAATACACTCAAATGATCAATACTGAACATATCAGCAAAAAGCCCAGTAAAGACTGTTTTTCTTTAGACAGCTTAAGAAATTCAGAGCATCATTGAAAGCATCCTCACCTCATCCATAACAGTCTGGTACGGTCACACGGACAGTTAAACACGCAAAACACTGCAGCGCATTGTCAATCAATCATCCAAGATTATTGCCACCCCCCTCCCATCAGTAGAATCTATTTCACAAACGCACAATCAAAAGAGCAAAGAAAATCCTCTCTGACCCCTCTCACCACCTCTTCCTGCCGATGCCCTCTAGGGGGCGCTACAGGTCTCTGTCCACCAAGTCATCCCATTTTAAAAACAGTGTCTTTCCCACTACAGTAAGGACAATGAACTCTTCTAATGAACCCTGACAGATGCACCTACACTTAAGCACTTATGCCAATCATGTGAATATTGTCTGTGAATACTATCTTGTGCCTGTCTGTGAATATTGTTTGTCTTGCTAGTCATTGTGTGTGAGGTTGCTGATGTCTGTCTATGTCTGATGCTGCTGAACTGAGCTTCATACTGCATTCGAAAGCAAATTCAACCAACTTCGGTCATGTGGTCATTAAAGAAAATGGATTGATTGCTTATTATCTTCCACCCTACCTGGTGAGGTAACCTCATTATATTACAGGAGAGAGGGTCCAAGTTTTAGTTGGAGTTTGGATTAAGTCTGGTTCGAGTTGGGAGAAGACAAGAGATTTCTTCTTTTGTTTTGTGGTGGTTCCCTAGTTCTGTTCCATCTTTTATTTTCCCTCCTTTTTGTTCCTGAGTGCCGAAGCTGGAATTTGTTACTCTTTGGCAAGGTCTGGTTTGAGATCTGGTCTCTCACTGCTGGTCATTTTCCATTATAATTGTGTGCTTAATGTATTATTTTTAGTTAATTAAAAGTAGTGACCACTGCACTCACAAGTGAGTGTATGAACTATCATTTTGTTTCTTGTTTAATGTCTTTCATGTAACCTATTTAATAAACACATTTAATCTTAAATCCAATTTGGAGTTAGTTCTGACTTGCAGGTTGATTCCACCAGTTGCTCGATTAACCTATCAACGTATTTGGAGGTTTAAATTAGAATATCTTAACAATGAATTTAAATTTGTCAAATATTTTTCTGTGTATAGCATTTAGGAGCCTTCTGTTCCTTGTTCCCGTGAGTTGTCCTTGAGGGGTATCCTGTTATAGTTAATAGTTCAGAGCTTCCACACCCTAAATTTGAGAAATTCGAACTTGCCCGACAAATAACAATAAATAAATGAAATCCAGATCCTGCGTAGAACAAACTCTGCATGTTTGTATTGAGGTACTACCCTACTATCCTGTCCACATCAGAAAAGCAGAGGCACCAACACAAAAGACAAAACACAAACTCTATGTTTGTATTGAGGTAATACTATCCTGTCCAATCAGCAAAGCAGAGGCAAAAACACAAAAGACAAAATAAATCAGCCGAAATAAGTAAACATATTCAAAGAATTTTAAATGCATAAAGAAATCTAACAAAAGTTTGTATATCAGTAGTCAACTCAAATACAGAGTTCTTAAGTCATCTTGAATAAAAAAATCTTAGATTTCTAAGCTCATAAAGTTGAATGAAATGAACTGGACAAACAAAACAAGTACTGAAAGAGTACGCTGTACCAGGGGGGATTCTAGGATTTGACCTTTAGGGGGCTCAGCACCCAATGAGAATGTGAGATGTACACATGCAAAGCACAAACCTACATTTTTGGTTTAAAATTTAATTGACTGTTACATTCCATCAAAACAAAAACACCACAATGGTGGTCACTCTCAAAATTGAAATACCCACTCTCTCTCTATCTGTGGTATGTTTTTTAATAGATATGAAGTAAAAATGTTTTTAGAAAAGAATGACTAAACATTTTCAGGGGGGCTGAGATGAAAGTTTAAATTCTGCTAGATAATAATAATAATAAACAAGTGCCAGATGTGAAGATCTCAGAAACCGCTCATTGAGGGAGCTGGAGCTGTTACCTGCACCCAGTCTCTGTCATGTTTAAATAAGACCATAGTTAGATTCATACATTTTTTATAATGAAATGCGCTATGATTCATACATGAAATAGATTAGATCCTATATTCATACATGTTTAAATATCTTTTTGACTTAGATCCTATATTCATACATGTTTAAAGATGGTTACTTAGATCCTATATTCATACATGTTTAAATATGACCATTTTTAGATCATTTTATTCATAAATGTTTAAATATGACCATAGTTAGATCCTATATTCATACATGTTTAAATATGACCATACTTAGATCCTATATTCATACATGTTTAAATATGACCATACTTAGATCCTATATTCATACATGTTTAAATATGACCATACTTAGATCCTATATTCATACATGTTTAAATATGACCATATTTAGATCCTATATTCATACATGTTTAAATATGACCATACTTAGATCCTATATTCATACATGTTTAAATATGACCAAACTTAGATCCTACATTCATACATGTTTAAATATGACCATACTTAGATCCTACATTCATACATGTTTAAATACGACCATATTTAGATCCTATATTCATACATGTTTATACAGGTGGCAGTGTAGTATAATGGTTAGGGAACTGAGCTTGTAACTCAGAGGTTGCTCGTTCAATTCCCAGATGGGGGCACTGCCATTCTACCCTTGAGCAAGGTACGTAACCTGAATTGCTTCAGTAAAATATCCAGGTGTATAAATGGATTGTATGTAAAGAAACGTACTGTGTAAGTCCCTCTGGATAAGACTGGGGTCACTTATCTAGTCAGAGCTCTCCCAATTTAGCAACATCTGTGATCACAAATGTTGAATAAAAAAGGTGTTTGAATTTAACTCAAACTGGAATAATGTGCGTGTCCCAGAAAAAATAAACTCTGCCCATGATTCTAAACTCTCTCAGACACGAGCCCCATTTCAGTTAACTAAATATTCAACATCATCTCTCTCAGCCTTGATACTCTGGAACATGCAAAACTGTATGCAAACCCCACCCCCCCACCCATGCAAACAGGAGGAAAGAGGAAAAGCAGGAAGAGTCATTATTTATTTGTTTGTTTATTTTCCTGATGCAAAACTGGATTCAATTAACATTTGTCCTTCAATCAACATTGACTCAAAGTTGCATAGAATTGTTTTTATCTTTATAGCAATTCCAGCATTATGGATGTGACATTTGCACTCAAAATGAGAGCCTAAACTTCACTCTGAAAAAGCAGTGAACATATTTAAGACAATGTTACTGAATATTTTTCTTGTACACATTGGGAGGATCATTGTCCTTCAATATGACACTTTATGAGTCTTTTCGTTTTTTTGAAAAAAGCAAACATCCTTGCGTTATGTCTGTAACAGAAATGGACAAGTATTTTTGAGTGAGTGAACATACCATGAAGAGTCTGAATTGTCATGTCACATCTAAAATGTTAAATGTCATTTTGTAGGAAAGGGTTTGGAGTATACAAGAACCACACTTTATAAAACACTGCAATTTCACAAGTTAAGTAGTAGTGAAAATACTGTTATGGATGTGACAGCATCCAACATTTCCATTAATGAATGAAAGAATTCTTGCCAAAAAATCATCGTAAATCATTTTATGAAGCTAAGAGTAGCGCATGTCCATATACGTATTATAAGTGTAATGTTGGAAAGTGAAAGTTAAAATAGTTTGCCTTGGAATCTGCTGAAGAGGCTACCTAACAGTGCTTGTGCAAACAGATATCACAGTGTGTGACTAGCGGTATGCATATCATAATCATGAGTGCAGTACATTTACATTTACATTTAACATTTTAAGCATTTAGCAGACGCTCTTATCCAGAGCGACTTACTGTTATGTTTTGCCACGTTTGTTCTGCTTGTTTTTGTATTTTATTATTTTTCTCCATAGTCACTCATCATTCACGTCAGTCTATCTGTGTTCCTTGTTTTTCGATAATCCTTTCCCGAGACACCCCTTCTGTTTGACTACGAGTTTTTTGCCTTCCGATTTTGTTTGTTTGCCTTTCTGATTATTTGGTTTTGATTTTTGGACTGCCTTTTTGACTACTCTTTTGGATTTCGATTTTGTACTTTATCTACCTCTGACTATCGGCTTTTGAACCTTGCTTGATCATTAAACGTTCCTTTACTGCCTTATCCTGGTCTGCGCCTGGGTCCTTGTCCGGACATCACAATTAAACACATATGATTTTGTGGGGAATAAATTCGCACCAGCATATGCTAACATTTATATGGCAGATTGGGAGGAGACTGCGCTTCAGAAATGCACAAAACGACCCACACACCATTTCAGGTATCTAGATGACATATGGGGAACATGGACACATGGCTTAGAGGAATTCAATAACTTCATACACATTTAACACACACCACAAATCAATTACAGTAAAATACACCATCACAGACACCACAACCTACAAAGGTCCCTCATTTATCCACAGAAATACATTGGACATGCACGCCTTACTACACAAAAACGGTCTCCACCCTAAACATGCATTCAATAGCCTAATAAAGTCACAACTGCTCAGATTCAACAGAATCTGTACACAACATACAGACTTGGTAGTGGCCACCCAAATCCTCTTCAAAGTCTTAAAAACAAGAGGGTACACCCGGTCTTTTCTCAGACAGATCAGGAAGACCTACCTGACTACAAAACAAAAGGACCCCAAAAGGACCCTGTTATACGCGTTGTTTGAAACGCTCATGCTCTCCTACTCACTTATGCTCCTTCGAAATAACTTCATCACTACGATCGCGTAAAATACCAAATACATTGGCTGCAATACTTTCATTTTATTCCTAACCTACGTTTCATCAAATCTGCGTGGATTTTATCATTTAAGGGACTCCAACCCCATGGTTTTCTGTTCTCCCATCAAGAAATCAACCTTACGGTAAGGAATTAGATGATGGCTTCCTCTCTTATCTCCTGCTTGGAGTGCAATATGTTTAGCATTAGTTCTGATGTTTAACATAACTGATATTTGTAGAATTAGAATTAGATTTGGCACAGAAAATAGAGAGAGAGTTACATAGAGTCTTTTCTACAAGCACCGGACGCACTGGGGAGTTTAAATAGCCCAGATATCAGTGCTATTCCCACAGCAGAGCCTTCGGAGCATGGCGTTTTTGTCACGGTTCGAGGGAGGCATAGTCGCCGTCCCAAGGAGGTCATACACCAAACTCACGTTTCAAATCGTTTCTCCCCACTCAGTAATACACCTACTGAGAAAGCTCTGATTATTGGCGATTCCATTTTACGAAACGTGAGAGGTTGCAGGTTCCAGTCCCAGGTGGGGCACTGCCATTGTGCACTAACCTGAAGCGCTTCAGTTAAAAATGTGAAGGTCGGGGCGGTGGATAGCGTAGCGGTCTAACGTACCCGTATCTTGGCTGGTCTGATATGAGGACGCGGTTCTAAACCCGTCTCTACCAGACCAGCCCTGGCCACGTTTGGCTGTCCGCCCCAGGGGAGGGGGGTGGGTGAGCCGGCTCGGGTCCGCCGTGAAGCAAGTAAGGGAGTCTCCAGAATGTGGGTGGGGGTGAGCTCCGTCTTGAAGGAAGCGGAGTTTGCTGCCCTCGGAGAATTAGCTTGCCTCGTAGAGACGAGCGGCGGACTCGTGTGGGGAGGGGAGGGTAAATTCTAAATAATTTGGGTTAAATAAAGGTTTTTAAGATGAACTCACCCAGGTTGCAGGCCTGGCTGGTGAGGGCGTAGCGCTGTTGCTGATAGGCCCATTCCTCATCGTTGGGGGAGGAGATTATGAACAGCCTGCGTCTCCAACGGAACCTGAGATCACACCACCAACACAGCCAATCAGAAAGAGCCAGCACACCACCACCACAGCCAATCAGAAAGAGCCAGCACACCACCACCACAGCCAATCAGAAAGAGCCAGCACACCACCACAGCCAATCAGAAAGAGCCAGCACACCACCAACACAGCCAATCAGAAAGAGCCAACACACCACCACCACAGCCAATCACAGAAGCTGAGATCATATTAAATTTACATTTTATGCATTTAGCAGACACTCTTATCCAGAGCGACTTACAAGATGCGCATTAATACATGGTAGGAACAATCATAGTTTGCGCAGAGGCTCAGGTCTGAGTGCTGATTGGCTCTTACAGGGCAGAGATATTGGAGCTCTGATTGGCTCTTACAGAGAAGCATACTCAGATCTGAACTCTAATTGTTTGGACTCGACTAAAGTAATCCAAGATGCAGTGTAGTGTAATGGTTAGGGAGCTGGACTTGTAACTCAGAAGTTGCTGGTTCAATTCCCAGGTGGGGCACTGCTGTTGTACTCTTGAGCTAAAGGTACTTAACCTGAATTGCTTCAGTAAAATATCCAGCTGTATAAATGGATTCTATGTAAAGAAATGTAAACTGTGTGAGTCGCTCTGGATAAGAGCGTCTGCTAAATGCTTGAAATGTAAATATAAGTGTGTGTGTGTGTGTGTGAGAGAGAGAGTTTTGACTACATATCCCAGCAGCCTCGAGAGTTCTGTTTCCTGCCTTGCCTCTCAGTCCTTTTACCCGCGCGCTTTTCGGAACGCATCCGTGTGTCAAGTGTGCAGTCGCGAGCGCTTTCTCCTGCAGCCTTATAAATCGCGAAAGTGAACCGATTGCTGGTGTGTGCTTGTTGTTGTTGTTGCTGCTACATACCGTCTACGCTGAAATCCGCGAGGATCGCGTTGAGCCTGCTAGCTGGCTCGCGAACACATTTTCTGCAGAAATGTCCGACTACGACCCCGCAAGTTTACCCGATCTTCTGCCCCTGTACTACCGGCGACTTTTCCCCTTTTCGCAGTATTACCGCTGGCTGAATTACGGAGGAGGTGGGTAGGAATTAGCATTGTATCGACGACGTATAACTTGTATGGCTTGCTAGCGGCTTGTGATTTGCTTCCTAATTTGCGAAGTTTAACTCTAGTTATCTACCATAACTAACTAACGCTAAGTTAGCTAACCTTAACGTTAACTGACGAAGGTTTCCATAACTAACTAACGCAATGCTAACCATATACCTATTGTACCTATTGTATATGCACCTATTGTATATGGTTGTGCGTGTTATGTTATTGTGATGATATGTTGACTATCCCTGTATTGTGTCGTGATAATATGTGGATTGTCTGCTGTTGTCCATTTATGTATTTGTGCTGCAGAGTATAACATACTGTACCGAAAACAAATTCCACCGGCCGTGTGGCTAATAAACTAACTAACTATCTATCTATCTATATCTATCTAAGTTAGCTAACCTTCACGTTAACTGACGAAGTGCCGGGCTAGCATGTTAGCAACAGTTACCATGAGCTGTCGTGCGCGTGCGCGTATGTCTGACGTCCTTCACGATAAC
Organism: Aldrovandia affinis; assembly: GCA_029706075.1. Classification (NCBI taxonomy): domain Eukaryota; kingdom Metazoa; phylum Chordata; class Actinopteri; order Notacanthiformes; family Halosauridae; genus Aldrovandia; species Aldrovandia affinis. Next base: position 3,146,089 of record JAINUG010000116.1, read on the forward strand.
CGAGTTAAGGGAAGTTGGTTAATGCCCACATTTCTAACGCTGTATCTCATTGGCTAGTTTAATTTAATTTAATTTATTTTATTAATTTATTAAGATGAGGACCGTTCTCTGTATTCAAGCGTTTACGGGCTGGTTGCTTTTAGCTGTGTGGAGAATGGCCGCTAGGTGGCGCAGTTTCTTATGTATTCAGTTATTTGATTAAACGGTTAATGAAGCGTCACTGAAATAATATAATATATATATGCTTATATATATTATATAACATTAACCCTAGCTTTTATCCAAAGCGACTTACAGTAGTGAGTGCATACATATTTCAGTATATGTGGTCCCAGTGGGAATTGAATTGAACCCACAACCTAAGCGTTGCCAACGCTGTGCTCTACAAACTGAGCCACCACAGAGCCATATACACTGAAATCTGTACATTTAACTAATTGTCATCACTACTGCCTACATGTTTAATACGGCATTTCGTAATATGTATCCTTGTTTGAAACGTTCTAGAAATAAAAATCTACTAACCCTTTTCCTTCCCAGTGTTACAGGTACGGTGTGCAGCTGCCTGCAATGATGTCTATCGCTGTATTACTGCACTGATCTCTTGCGCGAACTATTATTGATTTTACCATGTATTAATGCACATCTTGTAAGTCACTCTGGATAAGAGCGTCTGCTAAATGCCTAAAATGTATAACGTTTGGCGAACTGATTTGTCACTACCGGTCGCAGGACTACGGCAGCGAACTCACATTACTACGGGGGGATTGACATAAAATAGCGGGTCTAATTGGCTACTAAATTGGGAGAAAATGGGAAACAAAATCTTTAATAATATATATATTTTTTTTTTTTAAAGAGCGTTTGCTCTTCTGCGTTGTCTTCTGACCCTGTAGTGACCAAGAGCTACTTCTGCGTTGTCTTCTGACCCTGTAGTGACCAAGAGCTACTTCCAGAACCGGGAGTTCTCCTTCACACTGAAGGATGATGTTTACGTGCGTTACCAGTCCTTCAGCACTCAGAGTGAGCTGGAGAAAGAGATCCAGAAGATGAATCCGTACAAGATCGACATCGGCGCCGTTTACAGCCACAGGGTGAGTCTGCGTTTGGTCATACACACACACACACACACACACACACACACACACACACACAGTCACTCAGTCAGTCAGTCCCTCAGTCTCATCTGATACAGAACTCTTTGTGCAGTCATTGTTTTCTGTAGACTGGGTCCCCCATTGATCACATGTTGTATCCCCTCCAATCAGAGCACTTTATTATCATGTGTGTTTTTATGTTTTTATGTCTGATATACTGTATGTTTCATTGCTGCTGTTGTCTTGGTCAGGTCTCCCTTGTAAAAGAGACCCCGTATCTCAATGGGACTTCCTGGTTAAATAAAGGTTAAATAACTTAGTAAGTTAACTTACCAGTGATGGACTGATCAAAGTTAAGTCAAAAATTTGTCGCGTCCTCAAACTTTAATCGCGCACAAAGCAAGACGACAAACTTTTGAAACATACGCGACTTTTAAGTTTGATCAGTCCATCACTGGTACGTTAATTAACTTAGTTAACCGGCCAGATTATTGTTTGAGGAAGGGGTTAGCGTTTGAGGACATGAATGCGTGTGAACCCCTGGTTAGAGATGTTGCCCCTCTGTGTCCCCTAACAGCCGAATCAGCACAACACCGTGAAGTCTGGCAGCTTCCAGGCGCTGGAGAAAGAGCTGGTGTTCGACATCGACATGACCGACTACGACGATGTCCGCTCCTGCTGCAGGTACATCACGGGGGGCCTCCGATAGCGCAGCGGTCTAATGCACCCGTCTTTTACGAGTGTGAGCTGCCTATCACGGTCGCGTTTCAAAACCCGTCTCTGCCAGATTGGCTCTGGTCATGAGCCCCGATCGGGGGCGGGGGCGTTTGGCTGTCCACCCCAGGGGGAGGGGGGAGGGTGAGCCGGCTCGGGTCCGCCGTGAAGCACGTAAGGGAGTCTCCAGAACGTGGGTGGGGGCGAATTCCGTCTCCAAAGTAAGCGGTGTTCCCTGCCCTCTGAGAATTAGTTGCCTCGTAGAGACGAGCGGCGGACTTGTGTGGGGAGGGTGAATCTAAGTACATAGAGAGGGTGTAATTGGCTACTAAATTGGGAGGAAAAACAGGATTTTTTGTTTTTTTGTTATTGGTTAATTCAATCAAGGTTTATTGCTACACAACGAGAGTAAGATATTTAAATAATAAGGCTACATTAATGCAAGTAATGAATCTAATCAATAGTAATGATTTCATGAACTTTTTCTCTGAGAAGATTGAGAAAATTAGAGATGACATTTCTAAAATGGCACCTTCTGCTGTAGCGGACACTGATCAGAAAGCACAGGCTTACCAGGACAGGGGTCCTATGGCTACTCTTGAGTTTTTTAGTGCTCTGGAGTGGACTGAATTTTCTAAATTGGTTATGTCCTCCAAACCATCTACTTGTCAATTAGACCCAATCCCAACAAAACTTGTTAAAGAACTTCTTCCTGTTATGGGGCAATCCATGCTAGACATTATTAATCTGTCTCTTTCATCAGGCTATATGCCAAATTCTCAAAAAGTGGCAGTAATTAAGCCACTTTTAAAGAAACCAAACCTTGACCCAGAAAATCTCAGTAACTACAGGCCAATTTCTAATCTTTCTTTTCTCTCAAAAATTCTAGAGAAGGCTGTAGCTCAGAGACTGACTTCGTTCCTGACATCAAATGACATCTATGAAACTTTTCAGTCAGGATTTAGGCAACACCATAGCACTGAGACTGCTCTTATTAAAGTTGTCAATGACTTACTGATATCAGCTGACTGTGGATGTGTCTCTATTCTTGTGCTTTTGGACTTAAGTGCTGCGTTTGACACAATAGACCACCAAACTCTTCTGAGCAGACTTGAAAACCTAGTTGGACTGCGTGGACAGGCACTCTCCTGGTTTAAATCCTACCTATCAGATAGATATCAATTTGTGCAGTTAAATGACGAGCCCTCTGCTCTCATCAAGGTGGAATATGGTATCCCTCAAGGTTCTGTTTTGGGGCCATTATTGTTCTCCTTTACATGTTGCCACTTGGTGATGTCATTCGTAAACATGGCGTACATTTTCACTGCTACGCAGATGACACACAATTATACCTATCAATGAAACCTGGCGAAGGACAATTCGAACAGTTGGAGGCCTGTTTTAAAGACATAAAAAGACTGGATGTCAGATAATTTTCTATTGCTGAATACTGATAAAACAGAGATGTTGGTCTTGGGGCCCAAAACCTCAGAAGAGGGTTATCTGATTTATCTCTTAATCTGGATGGTTGCTCTGTTGCTGCAAGTTTGGCGGTAAAAGACCTTGGTGTTACTATAGATCCTGGTCTCTCATTTGATAGTCACATCAAAAACATTTCCAGAGTAGCCTTTTTTTTTTTTTTTTTATATTGCCAAAATTAGGGGCTTCCTGTCATTAATAGATGCAGAAAAATTGGTACATGCCTTTGTTACATCTAGATTAGATTATTTCAATGCATTACTGTCTGGCTGTTCCAATGCCTCACTCAGGAGCCTACAACTCGTACAGAATGCTGCTGCAAGGATCCTGACTAGAACAAAGAAATATGAGCACATTAGTCCTGTGTTAGCGTCACTTCACTGGCTTCCTATAAACTATCGTGTAGACTATAAGGTACTCCTCTTAACTTATAAGGTGTTGCATGGACTTGCACCCTCTTACTTGACGGATCTACTTCATCCGTACAATCCCCCACGTTCACTTCGCTCACAAGATGCAGGCAACTTGGTAGTCCCTAGAATATCAAAAAAATACAGCAGGTGGCAGAGCTTTCTCCTATAGAGCTCCTTTACTGTGGAACAGTCTACCCATCTCTGTGAAGGAGTCAGACACGGTCTCAATTTTCAAGTCTAGGTTAAAAACGCATCTCTTTAGTCTCTCTTATAGTCATTAGGTGCAGATGTGGAGGGGGCGTAGCAATAGAGCCTTCTGGTGCAATGAGCTATCCTTACTGTCACCAATCATAAGTGATGATCCGCCCCTATCAGGACTGCTGATGATGTGGTGGGATGGTCTCTGAGTGCCCTCATGGCTGCGTGCTCCCTGTGCCACTCACCTAATTAGTTATGCTGCCCTAGATTACTTCTGCTGGTGCAAAAGTGTTATCACTACTCTCCCCCTGATCCGGCGTGATATTTATCATAGTCATAATTGCACCTTTCCTCTTTTCTCCCGGCCAGCAGGCACCTGCCCGGAGCTCACCTGCCCCAGAGTCAACCCCCACCCCTGCCATGTGTTAGCCGGATGCCGCTGGCCCAGACCCTAGCTGCTGGTTCCATCCCCGCCCTGCCCTGGTATCTGGAGGGATGAGGTTCACCCCACTCCTACACTTAGAATGCCCTTCCAGTGGTCTGTTAAGCCGCATGAGCCTCAAGGACTATTTGTGTTGTTTTTCTCTGTATCCCACAATTTTCCAGGAGTTCATCTCGACCGCCTTTTAAGGGGTCAGGGAATAATTTTCCAGTTTCCTACATTGGCTCCAATGGTTTTCTGGTTTTTTGATTCCCTCTGGAAAATGCCAACTGTGAAGCGCTGTGTGACAACCTGTTTGTAAATGGCGCTATACAAAAATAAAGATTGATTGATTGATTAATCAATAAAATATTGTAATGTGGTATAAAGATGTGTTATGTGTGCCCAGCTGTTCTCTCGCTCCTGTTCACAGTGCGGCTGATATCTGCTCCAAGTGCTGGACTCTGATGACCATTGCAATCCGCATCCTCGACCGGGCGCTACGCGGTGAGCTGCTGGAGGGGTCCTCTTCATCACCTCCTCCTCCTCTTCATCACCCTCCTCCTCCCCCTCTTCATCACCCCCTCCTCCTCTTCATCACCTCCTCCTCCTCCTCTTCATCACCCCCTCCTCCTTATCTTCATCACCTCCTCCTCCTCTTCATCACCTCCTCCTCCTTCTCTTCATCACCCCCTCCTCCTTATCTTCATCACCTCCTCCTCCTCTTCATCACCTCCTCCTCCTTCTCTTCATCACCTCCTCCTCCTCTTCATCACCTCCTCCTCTTCATCACCCCCATCCTCCTCTTCATCACCTCCTCCTACTCTTCATCACCTCCTCCTCCTCTTCATCACCTCCTCCTCCTCTTCATCACCCTCCTCCTCTTCATCACCTCCTCCTCCTCCTCTTCATCCCCCTCCTCCTCCTCTTCATCACCCCCTCCTCCTCCTCTTCATCACCTCCTCCTCCTCCTCTTCATCACCCCCTCCTCCTCCTCTTCATCACCCCCTCCTCCTCCTCTTCATCACCTCCTCCTCCTCCTCTTCATCACCCCCTCCTCCTCCTCTTCATCACCCCCTCCTCCTCTTCATCACCCCCTCCTCCTCCTCCTCTTCATCCCTCCTCCTCTTCATCACCCTCCTCCCCCTCCTCCTCCTCTTCATCACCCCCTCCTCCTCTTCATCACCCCCCTCCTCCTCTTCATCACCCCCTCCTCCTCCTCTTCATCACCTCCTCCTCCTCTTCATCACCCCCTCCTCCTCTTCATCACACATTGTGATGGTGGTGCTGGTTTGTGGTGCTGGTGTGTGATGATGGTGCTGGTTTGTGGTGCTGGTGTGTGATGCTGGTGCTGGTGTGTGATGCTGGTGCTGGTTTGTGGTGCTGGTGTGTGATGCTGGTGCTGGTTTGTGGTGCTGGTGCTGGTGTGTGGTGCTGGTGTGTGATGCTGGTGCTGGTTTGTGGTGCTGGTGTGTGATGATGGTGCTGGTTTGTGGTGCTGGTGTGTGATGCTGGTGCTGGTGTGTGATGCTGGTGCTGGTTTGTGGTGCTGGTGTGTGATGCTGGTGCTGGTGCTGGTGTGTGATGATGGTGCTGGTTTGTGGTGCTGGTGTGTGATGCTGGTGCTGGTTTGTGGTGCTGGTGTGTGATGGTGGTGCTGGTGTGTGATGCTGGTGTGTGGTGCTGGTTTGTGGTGCTGGTGTGTGATGCTGGTGCTGGTGTGTGGTGCTGGTGTGTGATGCTGGTGCTGGTTTGTGATGCTGGTGCTGGTTTGTGATGCTGGTGCTGGTTTGTGATGCTGGTGCTGGTTTGTGGTGCTGGTTTGTGATGATGGTGCTGGTGTGTGGTGCTGGTGCTGGTTTGTGGTGCTGGTTTGTGGTGCTGGTGTGTGATGCTGGTGCTGGTTTGTGATGCTGGTGCTGGTTTGTGATGCTGGTGCTGGTTTTGATGATGGTGCTGGTTTGTGGTGCTGGTGCTGGTGTGTGATGCTGGTGCTGGTGTGATGCTGGTGCTGGTTTGTGGTGCTGGTGTGTGATGCTGGTGCTGGTGTGTGTGATGCTGGTGCTGGTTTGTGGTGCTGGTGTGTGATGCTGGTGCTGGTTTGTGGTGCTGGTTTGTGGTGCTGGTGTGTGATGCTGGTGCTGGTTTGTGGTGCTGGTGTGTGATGGTGTTGTTTGAGTGTGTTTTGCTGAGCAGAGGACTTTGGGTTCCGGCACCTCTTATGGGTGTACTCCGGCCGGAGAGGGGTGCACTGCTGGGTGTGCGATGCCTCCGCCCGCAAGCTCCCTGTGGCGGCCCGCTCGGCCGTGTGTGAATACCTGAGCCTCGTCAAGGTGAGTCCCCCCCCCCAAACCTGTGAGTTACAAGCCCAGCTCCCTAACCACTACACTACACTGCCAGCCATAAATGTGACAACGTGTGGTGTGTCCCGTCAGGGTGGGGAGGACACGGTGAAGAAGGTGCAGCTGACTGACCCTATTCATCCCTTCATCAAGTAAGAGACCCTCCTCCCCCCTCTCTCTCCCTCTCTCTCTCTCTCTCTCTCCTCTCTCTCTCTCCTCTCTCCCTCTCTCCCTCTCTCTCTCTCTCTCTCTCTCTCTCTCTCTCTCTCTCTCTCTCTCCCTCTCTCTCCTCTCTCCTCCTCTCTCTCTCTCTCTCTCTCTCTCTCTCTCTCTCTCTCTCTCTCCCTCCCTCCCTCTCTCCCCCCTCTCTCCCTCTCTCTCCCTCTCTCTCTCTCTCCCTCTCCCTCTCTCTCTCCCTCTCTGTCTCCTGTCTCTCTCCCTCTCTCCCTCTCTCTCTCCCTCTCCTGCCCTCTCTCCCTCCCTCTCTCCCTCCGCTCTCTGTCTCCTCTCTCTCCCTCTCGCTCTCTCCCTCTCTCTCTCTCTCCCTCCCCCTCCCTTTGAGAAAGTTTGCACATGTAAAAGCTAGGGGCGTAAGGGTTCATACATATTGAATAAGGCGGTGGGCCCTGAAGGTACATTTTGAACATCCACAAGAACCTCACCCCTAAGTGCACCTTCCCCCAAAATCCTGTCCCCAGAAACAGCATCTCCCATCCCCCTGGGCCCCCGAGGCTCATCATTTACAGTTTAGGCATTTAGCAGACGCTCTTATCCAGACTGACTTACAAGATGTGCATTAATACATGGTAGGAACAATCAATAGTTTGCGCCCGAGATCAGTGCAGTAATACAGCAATAGACATTGTTGATGGCAGCTGCATACCATACCTGTAACACTGGGAAGGAAAAGGTTAGTAAATGTTTTTTTTTTTTAAATGAGAAGGCAGGGATACATATATAAAAAGTATTGAACAAGTAGGCAGTGGTGATGACAATTGGCTAGATATACAGAATTCAGTGGTAGTGGAGTCTGAAAAGGTGGGTTTTGAGTCTCTTGCGGAAGGTCGTTCCACCAGCGAGGGGTCAGGACAGAGAAGAGACGACACACTCTCATACACACACTAGTAAAAACTGTCTGTAATGTGTGTTATGATACACTCTGTAATGTGTGTGATGTGTGTTACGATACGCTCTGTAATGTGTGTGTAATGTGTGTGTGTGTTGCAGGGAGTCTCTGGCTGTGGTAGAGCACTACTTCAGTCGATATGCTCTGGGGGAACAGGACATCCTGGGCAGCAAGGAGTCTGCAGGCAGAGTCCTGGCACTCCTGCAGGATGATATCCTTCTAAATCAGTGTGATTTAGAGCAGAATCAGTGGTGATTTAGAATCAGTGTGATTTTAGAGCAGTTAAAAAAACAAAAAACAATTTCAACTGCTAATAGAATGGATCATTAAATATATAATATAATACATATGCTATTTAGCAGACGTTTTTATCCACTTAGAGTAGCGACTTACAGTAGTGAATGCATACTACTGAGACACACAGAACCACGTTCTACCTACTGAGCCACACAGAACCATGCTCTACCTACTGAGGCACACAGAACCACGCTCTACCTACTGAGACACACAGAACTACACTACCTACTGACCCACACAGAACCATGCTCTACCTACTGAGCCACACAGAACCACACTCTACCTACTGAGCCACACAGAACCACGATGTGTGTGTGCGTGTGTGAGTGTGTGCGTGTGTGTGTGCGTGTGAGTGTGTGCGTGCGTGCGTGTGCGTGCGAGTGCGAGAGTGTGCGTGCGAGAGTGTGTGCGTGCGTGTGTGTGTGTGTGTGTGTGTGTGTGCGTGTGTGTGTGTGCGTGTGTGTGTGAGAACCTTGTCCCTTAACCGCACTGCACACGTCAGGAAGGAGCTGCTGCTCTATTTCCAGTCTGAGAGTAACGCTGGGAAGCGCTGGGAAAGGCTCAAGGCCCTGGTCAACCAGAAGCGGGTAAGGTCAGGGGTCGTCGGAGGTCATGGGTTCCCGGCATTCCTTAAGCCTCCTTTCATCTCCCTCTCTCTCTCTTTCTCAGGTGGATCTGAACGAGGCCTTGATGCCCATTTCAGATTTTTTGCCTAAATCTGATTTTTTAAAATTTAAATATATATTTATTTATTTAGATTTTATCCCCGTTTTTTCCAAAATTTGGTAGCCAATTACTCCCGCTGTGCTTAGTTCAGTCCCCTCCCTCGTAGTTCGCTGCCGTAGCCCTGTGACCGGCAGTGACAATGACAAAGTGCTGCCTCCTCCGAGACGGCACTCGTCTTGCTGTTGACTGTAATTCCGGTACCCCAGAACCACTCCTGTGCGCAGCGAACTGTGTCGGCTTCCCTCCCCCTCCCTGGGGCGGACAGCCTAGTGGCGCTCCCGGCCAGAGTCGACTCTGGCGCGAAGGGAAATCGTCAGGTCAGAGATCACAGCCCTCAAACAGGTCAGAGATCACAGCCCTCAAACGGGTCAGAGATCACAGCCCTCAAACAGGTCAGAGATCACAGCCCTCAAACAGGTCAGAGATCACAGCCCTCAAACAGGTCAGAGATCACAGCCCTCAAACAGGTCAGAGATCACAGCCCTTCAGAGATCACAGCCCTCAAACAGGTCAGAGATCACAGCCCTAAAACAGGTCAGAGATCACAGGTGTAACTCCACAGAGTTACAGTTTTGATGACTTCAGACTTGACTTGCAAAAAAATTAAAGTACTTGAGACTTGACTTCTCTCCCTCCCCTCTCCCCGCCCTTTCTCTCTCTCTCTCTTTCTCCCTCTCCCCCTCTCCCTCTCTCCCTCTCTCTCCCTCCCTCTCCCCCTCTCCCTCCCTCTCCCCCTTTCCCTCCCTCCCTCTCCCCCTTCCCTCCCTCTCCCCCTTTCCCTCTCTCCCTCTCCCCCTCCCTCCCTCCCCCAGTCTAAGAGAGGTAGCCACGCAGAGAAGGAGATCATGCTGCAGTACTGTTACCCTCGTCTGGACGTGAACGTCAGCAAAGGAGTCAACCACCTGCTCAAGAGTCCCTTCAGCGTGCACCCCAAAACAGGTCAGAGGTCACGCAGCCCCCAAACCAGGTCAGAGGTCACGCAGCCCCCAAACCAGGTCAGAGGTCACGCAGCCCCCAAACCAGGTCAGAGGTCACGCAGCCCCCAAACCAGGTCAGAGGTCACGCAGCCCCCCAAACCAGGTCAGAGGTCACACAGCCCCCAAACCAGGTCAGAGGTCACACAGCCCCCAAACCAGGTCAGAGGTCATGCAGCCCCCAAACCAGGTCAGAGGTCACACAGCCCCCAAACCAGGTCAGAGGTCACGCAGCCCCCCAACCAGGTCAGAAGTCACGCAGCCCCCAAACCAGGTCAGAGGTCACGCAGCCCCCCAAAAACAGGTCAGAGGTCACGCAGCCCCCAAACCAGGTCAGAGGTCACAGGGGTACCTCCAGAGTTGTGGACTCCTGAGTCACAGTTTTGATGACTTCAGACTTGACTTGCAAAAAAATAAAAAGTACTTGAGATTTGACTTGGACTTGCACGTCTATGACTTGAGACTAGACTTGGACTTGTACAGGCAGTCCCCGGGTTACGGACGAGATCTGTTCTTACGTCTGTCTTTAAGTCGAATTTGTATGTAAGTCGGAACAGGTACATGCAGTTCTTATTAATCATCACTAAGTTAAATGTTTGTCTTAGTATAGTATTTATTTGACCTTTCTGTGCATATAAAACACTTAAGAAAAACCTCTAAATACAATAAAACATCTTAAACATAACATTCAGTACATAATACTACTGTAATAATAACAATACTGTAATATTAATAATAATACAGTAATAATAAAAGTAACTATGTACATACAATACTGTACTGTAAAAAAACCATTAAAGAAACGCTTCGAGCCTTTTCTTGCACTAAAGAAAGACTAATGGGCATATTATGCAGATTTTGGTCTTCTATCTAAATTAGCAATAGCCTTTCCATCTCAATAATTAAACCACTGCGTTGCTTGGTAATAATCGTGGCATTCATCGAGGCATGGCCTTTCACATGCTCCATTATTCTCCCTTTGTCTTTTAAAATAGTTTTTTAAAAACCGATTGTTGACCGGCTGTAGCCTAATGTTTCCCAATGGCTGATGGCGTTTCACCTCTCTCCGATCTCTTTATTATTTCAACTTTACTTTCCATGGTGATTGTTTTCCTTTTTCTTTATGCACCACCAGCAGTTGCATCGGATTTACGCTTTGGAGGCATCGTTGTAAGGGTAAGAGAAAGAGAAAAACGGGACCGTGATTTGACTTAAAATAACGGACGGTGATCTCTGTTCCTTGAGCCAACGAACCGCTGAAACCTCGCAATGTTTTCATGAGCATCACAAAGTAGTGCGTGCGTTCGTTATTACGAACCATTGTATTTAACTCAATTTTTTTAACATAATAGGCCTTATGACAGTCTGTTTGTAAGTATGAGTTGTCCGTAAACCGGACGTTCGTAACCCGGGGACTGCCTGTATAGAAATGTAAACTATGTAAGTCACTCTGGACAAGAGAATCTGCTAAATGCCTAAAATGTAAATGTATTTTGTTATGGATTATGCTTGTTTTTGTGTGTGTGTGTGTGTGTGTCTGTGTGTGTGTGAACAGGGCGAATTTCAGTGCCCATTGACCTGAGAGAGCTGGACAGATTTGACCCGTTTGACGTGCCCACCATCAG
>JAINUG010000116.1:3162500-3189743 GCA_029706075.1 Aldrovandia affinis
CATAATTCGGCATCTTGACTTGTACTCGTTTAACGCATTAAGCACACGGCGCGGTGGCCGTGGTCTGCTCCCAGCGCTATCGCGTTCAGCCCATTCGGGCACACGTCGCAGGCTCACAGTCCCGTTTCTGCCCTGTGTTGTTTTCTTAGAGATGGGCTCACAGCAGCCCACACATTACGGGAGTTCAGTCAACTCTCCCCCCCCCCTCCCGACTGCAGGTGGCCCCCTGGCGGCCAAGCACACAAACTGCATCTATCGCTTGCCCTTGTATACTATCTATGACGCAGGTTTACTATTTTATTTATTTGTGATTACATATAGAATTTTTGACTGGCTCAAAAAAATAAACGAATGGCAACGACCAAATACAGCCTACCACACAGAGAAAGAAGAACCACGGAAATCGCTCGCCTAGAAGCAAAACGGTAATATTTCATTTGGCGAAAACACACTTTCTATAAGTTTATATAGTGTGTGCAAGCATGGGGTTTCTCTCAGCTGTGTTCATAGGCGCGCGCAGTGGGGTTGTATCGCAACCTGATGAGCGCGTGTAACCCGAAGAATAAAGACAAGGGAGAGTGTGATTGAGTGTGTGTGTGTGTGTGTGTGTGTGAGAGGGTGAGTGTGTGTGAGATCGCAAGTAATTCCGTGGTCCTGACCGATTGCGGAAGGTCGTTCCACCAGCGAGGGGTCAGGACAGAGAAGAGACGAGACCGCGAATACCTGCAGTACTCCAACATTGCCACGTCAGGTTTCAACTTGGCGACGACGCGTTTTCCTTGTGGCAATGTTTGAGTACTGCAGGTATTCGCGATCTCTCTTCTGTCCTGACCCCTCGCAGTGAAATTATCTTCTTCGCAATCGGCCAGGACCGCGGAATCACCTGCGATCTTCCGAGAGACTCAAAACCCACCTCGTACAGGTAACGAGTGGAGAGATTGGAGTACTGGGGTAATATGTGCTCTCTTCTTTGTTTTTTTTGTTTTTGAGCAAAGTCACCCGACTCATGGCTGTAATTAAAATAAAGAGTGCTTCCACCAAGTACTAACTCAGTGTTGTGTAGACTTATCAATCCAAGTTATTCAACTTTTTTATTTTGAATTAATGTTCAGAATTTTTGAGAATTTTTTGTCACTTGGAAGATGTAGGATAAAATGTATAAATACAGATGGTTTCATGTTTTAATTTCTGGCTGTAAGGCCACAAAAGGTGACATTTTTGAGACGGGTGTAGACTTTAAAGGGGAATGGTATAATTAAGTATTAAGTGGTGTGATGTGTAATCTGTATATATAACATTTCATAAATATGGAGACATACACACACATGCATACACACACACACACACACACACACACACACACACACAATGTCACTGTACTTTCAGATGTAATAACTGACCTGAGATCAACAGGACTATAACCACGCACTGCTCCATTACTGCAGATTGTCAGCCTGCGGACACACAAATACAGACATTTGTAAAAAATAAAAAATAATTGATACATTTATTGAAAACTTTTACTGCATTTAGAAGTATTGATTGTTCCCATCCATTTTCCTTTATATATATATTTTATATATATATTTTTTTCTTGGTCAAATTTTTTGGTAATTTTTTTTTTATATATATAATTTTTCCTTTATATATATATATTTATTTTTTGGTCACATTTTTTATATATATATATATATTTCCTTTATATATATTTTTTTGGTCAAATGTTTTAGCAATTTTTTTTTTAATATATATACTTTTTTTGTCAAATTATTTAGTACATTTTTTATATATATATATTTTTCATTTATATATATATTTTATATATTTTATTTTTTGGTCAAATTTTTTTTTTTTTTTTTTTGACATATTTCCTTTATATATATTTTATATATTTTTTGGGGTCAAATATTTTTGTAATTTAAAACAAATATATATATATATATTTCCTTTATATATATTTTTATATATATATATTTTTTTCTTGGTCAAATTTTTGGTAATTTTTTATATATATAATTTTTTCCTTTATATATATTATTATTATTATTTTTTTGTCACATTTTTTGTACATTTTTTTATATATACATATTTTTCTTTATATATATATGTTATATATATTTTTTTGGTCAAATTTTTAGTAATTTTTTTTATATATATATTTATTTACTTTATATATATTATTATTTTTTTTAGGTCAAATTTTTTGTAATTTAAAAAAAAATATATATATATTTTTCCTTTATATATACATTTTATATATTTTTTTGTTGTCAATTTTTAAAAAATATATATATATATATTCTTTCCTTTATATATATTTTTTTGTCACATTTTTCTTGTACATTTTTTTATATATATATTTTTCCTTTATATATATTTTTTATATATTTTTTTTTGGTCAAATGTTTTAGTAATTTTGTAAAAATATATATACATTTTTATCAAATTTTTTTGTACATTTTTTTCTATATATATATTTTTCCTTTATATATATATTTTATATATATATTTTTTTCTTGGTCAAATTTTTTGGTAATTTTTTATGTATATAATTTTTCCTTTATATATATATATTTTTTTTTGGTCACATTTTTTTGTAATTTTTTAAAATATATATATATATTTTTCCTTTATATATATATTTTATATATATATATTTTTTTTTCTTGGTCAAATTTTTGGTAATTTTTTTATATATATAATTTTTTCCTTTATATATATATATTTTTTTTTGGTCACATTTTTTATATATATATATATTTCCTTTATATATTTTTTTGGTCAAATGTTTTAGCAATTTTTTAAAAATATATATACTTTTTTTTTGTCAAATTATTTAGTAAATTTTTTTATATATATATATTTTTCATTTATATATATATTTTATATATTTTATTTTTTTTTCTTGGTCAAATTTTTTGGTAATTTTTTTATATATATTATTTTTTCCTTTATATATATTATTATTATTATTTTTTTGTCACATTTTTTGTACATTTTTTTATATATACATATTTTCCTTTATATATATATGTTATATATATTTTTTTTTTTGGTCAAATTTTTTAGTAATTTTTTTATATATATATTTATTTACTTTATATATATATTTATATTTTTTGGTCAAATTTTTTGTAATTTAAAAAAAAAAAATATATATATTTTTCCTTTATATATACATTTTATATATTTTTTGTTGTCAATTTTTTTTTTTTATATATATATATTCTTTCCTTTATATATATATTTTTGTCACATTTTTCTTGTACATTTTTTTTTTATATATATATTTTCCTTTATATATATATTTTATATATATTTTTTTTGGTCAAATGTTTTAGTAATTTTTTAAAAATATATATACTTTTTTGTCAAATTTTTTGTACATTTTTGTACATTTTTTGTACATTTTTTTGACATATATATATATTTTTCCTTTATATAAATATTTTATATATATTATTTTATATTATTATAAATTTTGGTCAAATTTTTTTGTCATTTTTTAATATATATATATTTTTCCTTTATATATATTTTTTTGGGTCAAATTTTTTGTATTTAAAATAAAAAAATATATACATATTTCCTTTATATATATATATTATATATATTATTATTTTTGTCAAATTTTTCCTTTATATATATATTTTATATATTTATTTTTTTGGTCACATTTTTTGTACATTTTTTTATATATATATATATTTCCTTTATATTTTTTTTTTTTTGGTCAAATTTTTGTAATTTAAAAAAAAATATATATATTTTTCCTTTATATATATTTTTTTTTTGGTCAAATTTTTTTTTGTAGTTTTTAAAAAATATATATATTTTTTCCTTTATATATATATTTTATATATTATTTTTTTGTCAGTGTAAAGCATCGCTAGGTATTGGCTTTGACACAGGCCGTTTTCCCGGTCCAAATCGGTCAGAAAAGTAGTTTAAAACAAGTCGGAAACATGCTAACTGGCTATCCATTCAATTAAATGGCAGCGATAGCAGTGGCGTAACATTTTCTAATGTAGCGGCGAATCTAGCGGTTTAGTCAGTGTAAAGCATCGCTAGGTATTGGCTTTGACACCGGTCCAAATCGCTCGGAAAAGTCGTTTAAAACAAGGCGGAAACATGCTAACTGGCTATCCATTCAATTAAATGGCAGCGATAGCATAGGCGTGACATTTTCTAATGTAGCGGCGAATCTAGCGGTTTAGTCAGTGTAAAGCATCGCTAGGTATTGGCTTTGACACTCCCCCTCATTAACCAGGCCGTTTTCCCGGTCCAAATCGGTCGGAAAAGTAGTTTTAAAACAAGTCGGAAACATGCTAACTGGCTATCCATTCAATTCAATGGCAGCGATAGCAGTGGCGTGACATTTTCTAATGTAGCGGCGAATCTAGCGGTTTAGTCAGTGTAAAGCATCGCTAGGTATTGGCTTTGACGCCCCCTCATTAACCAGGCGTTTTCCCGGTCCAAATCGGTCGGAAAAGTCTTTTTAAAACAAGTCGGAAACATGCTAACTGGCTATCCATTCAATTCAATGGCAGCGATAGCATGGCGTGACATTTTCTAATGTAGCGGCGAATCTAGCGGTTTAGTCAGTGTAAAGCATCGCTAGGTATTGGCTTTGACACGCCCCCTCATTAACCAGGCCGTTTTCCCGGTCCAAATCGGTCGGAAAAGTAGTTTAAAACAAGTCGGAAACATGCTAACTGGCTATCCATTCAATTCAATGGCAGCGATAGCAGCGGCGTGACATTTTCTAATGTAGCGGCGAATCTAGCGGTTTAGTCAGTGTAAAGCATCACTAGGTATTGGCTTTGACACTCCCCCTCATTAACCAGGCCGTTTTCCCGGTCCAAATCGGTCGGAAAAGTAGTTTAAAACAAGTCGGAAACATGCTAACTGGCTATCCATTCAATTCAATGGCAGCGATAGCAGCGACGTGACATTTTCTAATGTAGCGGCGAATCTAGCGGTTTAGTCAGTGTAAAGCATCGCTAGGTATTGGCTTTGACACTCCCCCTCATTAACCAGGCCGTTTTCCCGGTCCAAATCGGTCGGAAAAGTAGTTTAAAACAAGTCGGAAACATGCTAACTGGCTATCCATTCAATTCAATGGCAGCGATAGCATCGGCGTGACATTTTGTAATGTAGCGGCGAATCTAGCGGTTTAGTCAGTGTAAAGCATCGCTAGGTATTGGCTTTGACACGCCCCCTCATTAACCAGGCCGTTTTCCCGGTCCAAATCGGTCGGAAAAGTAGTTTAAAACAAGTCGGAAACATGCTAACTGGCTATCCATTCAATTCAATGGCAGCGATAGCAGTGGCGTGACATTTTCTAATGTAGCGGCGAATCTAGCGGTTTTAGTCAGTGTAAAGCATCACTAGGTATTGGCTTTGACACGCCCCTCATTAACCAGGCCGTTTTCCTGGTCCAAATCGGTCGGAAAAGTAGTTTAAAACAAGTCGGAAACATGCTAACTGGCTATCCATTCAATTCAATGGCAGCGATAGCAGTGGCGTGACATTTTCTAATGTAGCGGCGAATCTAGCGGTTTAGTCAGTGTAAAGCATCGCTAGGTATTGGCTTTGACACGCCCCCTCATTAACCAGGCCGTTTTCCCGGTCCAAATCGGTCGGAAAAGTAGTTTAAAACAAGTCGGAAACATGCTAACTGGCTATCCATTCAATTCAATGGCAGCGATAGCATCGGCGTGACATTTTCTAATGTAGCGGCGAATCTAGCGGTTTAGTCAGTGTAAAGCATCGCTAGGTATTGGCTTTGACACGCCCCCTCATTAACCAGGCCGTTTTCCCGGTCCAAATCGGTCGGAAAAGTAGTTTAAAACAAGTCGGAAACATGCTAACTGGCTATCCATTCAATTCAATGGCAGCGATAGCAGTGGCGTGACATTTTCTAATGTAGCGGCGAATCTAGCGGTTTAGTCAGTGTAAAGCATCACTAGGTATTGGCTTTGACACGCCCCCTCATTAACCAGGCCGTTTTCCCGGTCCAAATCGGTCGGAAAAGTAGTTTAAAACAAGTCGGAAACATGCTAACTGGCTATCCATTCAATTCAATGGCAGCGATAGCAGTGTCGTGACATTTTCTAATGTAGCGGCGAATCTAGCGGTTTAGTCAGTGTAAAGCATCGCTAGGTATTGGCTTTGACACGCCCCCTCATTAACCAGGCCGTTTTCCCGGTCCAAATCGGTCGGAAAAGTAGTTTTAAAACAAGTCGGAAACATGCTAACTGGCTATCCATTCAATTCAATGGCAGCGATAGCAGCGGCGTGACATTTTCTAATGTAGCGGCGAATCTAGCGGTTTAGTCAGTGTAAAGCATCGCTAGGTATTGGCTTTGACACTCCCCTCATTAACCAGGCCGTTTTCCCGGTCCAAATCGGTCGGAAAAGTAGTTTAAAACAAGTCGGAAACATGCTAACTGGCTATCCATTCAATTCAATGGCAGCGATAGCAGTGGCGTGACATTTTGTAATGTAGCGGCGAATCTAGCGGTTTAGTCAGTGTAAAGCATCGCTAGGTATTGGCTTTGACACGCCCCTCATTAACCAGGCCGTTTTCCCGGTCCAAATCGGTCGGAAAAGTAGTTTAAAACAAGTTGGAAACATGCTAACTGGCTATCCATTCAATTCAATGGCAGCGATAGCAGTGGCGTGACATTTTCTAATGTAGCGGCGAATCTAGCGGTTTAGTCAGTGTAAAGCATCACTAGGTATTGGCTTTGACACGCCCCCTCATTAACCAGGCCGTTTTCCCGGTCCAAATCGGTCGGAAAAGTAGTTTAAAACAAGTCGGAAACATGCTAACTGGCTATCCATTCAATTCAATGGCAGCGATAGCAGTGGCGTGACATTTTCTAATGTAGCGGCGAATCTAGCGGTTTAGTCAGTGTAAAGCATCACTAGGTATTGGCTTTGACACGCCCCCTCATTAACCAGGCCGTTTTCCCGGTCCAAATCGGTCGGAAAAGTAGTTTAAAACAAGTCGGAAACATGCTAACTGGCTATCCATTCAATTCAATGGCAGCGATAGCAGTGGCGTGACATTTTCTAATGTAGCGGCGAATCTAGCGGTTTAGTCAGTGTAAAGCATCGCTAGGTATTGGCTTTGACACGCCCCCTCATTAACCAGGCCGTTTTCCCGGTCCAAATCGGTCGGAAAAGTAGTTTAAAACAAGTCGGAAACATGCTAACTGGCTATCCATTCAATTCAATGGCAGCGATAGCATCGGCGTGACATTTTCTAATGTAGCGGCGAATCTAGCGGTTTAGTCAGTGTAAAGCATCGCTAGGTATTGGCTTTGACACTCCCCTCATTAACCAGGCCGTTTTCCCGGTCCAAATCGGTCGGAAAAGTAGTTTAAAACAAGTCGGAAACATGCTAACTGGCTATCCATTCAATTCAATGGCAGCGATAGCATCGGCGTGACATTTTGTAATGTAGCGGCGAATCTAGCGGTTTAGTCAGTGTAAAGCATCGCTAGGTATTGGCTTTGACACGCCCCCTCATTAACCAGGCCGTTTTCCCGGTCCAAATCGGTCGGAAAAGTAGTTTAAAACAAGTCGGAAACATGCTAACTGGCTATCCATTCAATTCAATGGCAGCGATAGCATCGGCGTGACATTTTTGTAATGTAGCGGCGAATCTAGCGGTTTAGTCAGTGTAAGCATCGCTAGGTATTGGCTTTGACACGCCCCTCATTAACCAGGCCGTTTTCCCGGTCCAAATCGGTCGGAAAAGTAGTTTAAAACAAGTTGGAAACATGCTAACTGGCTATCCATTCAATTCAATGGCAGCGATAGCAGTGGCGTGACATTTTCTAATGTAGCGGCGAATCTAGCGGTTTAGTCAGTGTAAAGCATCGCTAGGTATTGGCTTTGACACGCCCCCTCATTAACCAGGCCGTTTTCCCGGTCCAAATCGGTCGGAAAAGTAGTTTAAAACAAGTCGGAAACATGCTAACTGGCTATCCATTCAATTCAATGGCAGCGATAGCAGTGGCGTGACATTTTCTAATGTAGCGGCGAATCTAGCGGTTTAGTCAGTGTAAAGCATCACTAGGTATTGGCTTTGACACGCCCCCTCATTAACCAGGCCGTTTTCCCGGTCCAAATCGGTCGGAAAAGTAGTTTAAAACAAGTCGGAAACATGCTAACTGGCTATCCATTCAATTCAATGGCAGCGATAGCAGTGGCGTGACATTTTCTAATGTAGCGGCGAATCTAGCGGTTTAGTCAGTGTAAAGCATCGCTAGGTATTGGCTTTGACACGCCCCCTCATTAACCAGGCCGTTTTCCCGGTCCAAATCGGTCGGAAAAGTAGTTTAAAACAAGTCGGAAACATGCTAACTGGCTATCCATTCAATTCAATGGCAGCGATAGCAGTGGCGTGACATTTTCTAATGTGTAGCGGCGAATCTAGCGGTTTAGTCAGTGTAAAGCATCGCTAGGTATTGGCTTTGACACTCCCCCTCATTAACCAGGCCGTTTTCCGGTCCAAATCGGTCGGAAAAAAAGTTTTAAAACAAGTCGGAAACATGCTAACTGGCTATCCATTCAATTCAATGGCAGCGATAGCAGCGGCATGACATTTTGTAATGTAGCGGCGAATCTAGCGGTTTAGTCAGTGTAAAGCATCGCTAGGTATTGGCTTTGACACTCCCCCTCATTAACCAGGCCGTTTTCCCGGTCCAAATCGGTCGGAAAAGTAGTTTAAAACAAGTCGGAAACATGCTAACTGGCTATCCATTCAATTCAATGGCAGCGATAGCATCGGCGTGACATTTTGTAATGTAGCGGCGAATCTAGCGGTTTAGTCAGTGTAAAGCATCGCTAGGTATTGGCTTTGACACGCCCCCTCATTAACCAGGCCGTTTTCCCGGTCCAAATCGGTCGGAAAAGTAGTTTAAAACAAGTCGGAAACATGCTAACTGGCTATCCATTCAATTCAATGGCAGCGATAGCATCGGCGTGACATTTTCTAATGTAGCGGCGAATCTAGCGGTTTAGTCAGTGTAAAGCATCGCTAGGTATTGGCTTTGACACGCCCCTCATTAACCAGGCCGTTTTCCCGGTCCAAATCGGTCGGAAAAGTAGTTTAAAACAAGTCGGAAACATGCTAACTGGCTATCCATTCAATTCAATGGCAGCGATAGCATCGGAGTGACATTTTGTAATGTAGCGGCGAATCTAGCGGTTTAGTCAGTGTAAAGCATCGCTAGGTATTGGCTTTGACACGCCCCCTCATTAACCAGGCCGTTTTCCCGGTCCAAATCGGTCGGAAAAGTAGTTTAAAACAAGTCGGAAACATGCTAACTGGCTATCCATTCAATTCAATGGCAGCGATAGCATCGGCGTGACATTTTCTAATGTAGCGGCGAATCTAGCGGTTTAGTCAGTGTAAAGCATCGCTAGGTATTGGCTTTGACACGCCCCCTCATTAACCAGGCCGTTTTCCCGGTCCAAATCGGTCGGAAAAGTAGTTTAAAACAAGTCGGAAACATGCTAACTGGCTATCCATTCAATTCAATGGCAGCGATAGCATCGGCGTGACATTTTGTAATGTAGCGGCGAATCTAGCGGTTTAGTCAGTGTAAAGCATCGCTAGGTATTGGCTTTGACACGCCCCCTCATTAACCAGGCCGTTTTCCCGGTCCAAATCGGTCGGAAAAGTAGTTTAAAACAAGTCGGAAACATGCTAACTGGCTATCCATTCAATTCAATGGCAGCGATAGCATCGGCGTGACATTTTGTAATGTAGCGGCGAATCTAGCGGTTTAGTCAGTGTAAAGCATCGCTAGGTATTGGCTTTGACACGCCCCCTCATTAACCAGGCCGTTTTCCCGGTCCAAATCGGTCGGAAAAGTAGTTTAAAACAAGTCGGAAACATGCTAACTGGCTATCCATTCAATTCAATGGCAGCGATAGCAGTGGCGTGACATTTTCTAATGTAGCGGCGAATCTAGCGGTTTAGTCAGTGTAAAGCATCACTAGGTATTGGCTTTGACACTCCCCCTCATTAACCAGGCCGTTTTCCCGGTCCAAATCGGTCGGAAAAGTAGTTTAAAACAAGTTGGAAACATGCTAACTGGCTATCCATTCAATTCAATGGCAGCGATAGCAGTGGCGTGACATTTTCTAATGTAGCGGCGAATCTAGCGGTTTAGTCAGTGTAAAGCATCACTAGGTATTGGCTTTGACACGCCCCTCATTAACCAGGCCGTTTTCCCGGTCCAAATCGGTCGGAAAAGTAGTTTAAAAACAAGTCGGAAACATGCTAACTGGCTATCCATTCAATTCAATGGCAGCGATAGCATAGGCGTGACATTTTCTAATGTAGCGGCGAATCTAGCGGTTTAGTCAGTGTAAAGCATCGCTAGGTATTGGCTTTGACACTCCCCCTCATTAACCAGGCGTTTTCCCGGTCCAAATCGGTCGGAAAAGTAGTTTAAAACAAGTCGGAAACATGCTAACTGGCTATCCATTCAATTCAATGGCAGCGATAGCACCGGCGTGACATTTTGTAATGTAGCGGCGAATCTAGCGGTTTAGTCAGTGTAAAGCATCGCTAGGTATTGGCTTTGACACGCCCCTCATTAACCAGGCCGTTTTCCCGGTCCAAATCGGTCGGAAAAGTAGTTTAAAACAAGTCGGAAACATGCTAACTGGCTATCCATTCAATTCAATGGCAGCGATAGCAGCGGCGTGACATTTTCTAATGTAGCGGCGAATCTAGCGGTTTAGTCAGTGTAAAGCATCGCTAGGTATTGGCTTTGACACTCCCCCTCATTAACCAGGCCGTTTTCCCGGTCCAAATCGGTCGGAAAAGTAGTTTAAAACAAGTCGGAAACATGCTAACTGGCTATCCATTCAATTCAATGGCAGCGATAGCAGTGGCGTGACATTTTCTAATGTAGCGGCGAATCTAGCGGTTTAGTCAGTGTAAAGCATCGCTAGGTATTGGCTTTGACACGCCCCTCATTAACCAGGCCGTTTTCCCGGTCCAAATCGGTCGGAAAAGTAGTTTAAAACAAGGCGGAAACATGCTAACTGGCTATCCATTCAATTCAATGGCAGCGATAGCAGTGGCGTGACATTTTCTAATGTAGCGGCGAATCTAGCGGTTTAGTCAGTGTAAAGCATCGCTAGGTATTGGCTTTGACACGCCCCTCATTAACCAGGCCGTTTTCCCGGTCCAAATCGGTCGGAAAAGTAGTTTAAAACAAGTCGGAAACATGCTAACTGGCTATCCATTCAATTCAATGGCAGCGATAGCAGTGGCGTGACATTTTCTAATGTAGCGGCGAATCTAGCGGTTTAGTCAGTGTAAAGCATCGCTAGGTATTGGCTTTGACACGCCCCCTCATTAACCAGGCCGTTTTCCCGGTCCAAATCGGTCGGAAAAGTAGTTTAAAACAAGTCGGAAACATGCTAACTGGCTATCCATTCAATTCAATGGCAGCGATAGCAGCGGCGTGACATTTTCTAATGTAGCGGCGAATCTAGCGGTTTAGTCAGTGTAAAGCATCGCTAGGTATTGGCTTTGACACGCCCCCTCATTAACCAGGCCGTTTTCCCGGTCCAAATCGGTCGGAAAAGTAGTTTTAAAACAAGTCGGAAACATGCTAACTGGCTATCCATTCAATTCAATGGCAGCGATAGCATCGGCGTGACATTTTGTAATGTAGCGGCGAATCTAGCGGTTTAGTCAGTGTAAAGCATCGCTAGGTATTGGCTTTGACACGCCCCCTCATTAACCAGGCCGTTTTCCCGGTCCAAATCGGTCGGAAAAGTAGTTTAAAACAAGTTGGAAACATGCTAACTGGCTATCCATTCAATTCAATGGCAGCGATAGCAGTGGCGTGACATTTTCTAATGTAGCGGCGAATCTAGCGGTTTAGTCAGTGTAAAGCATCGCTAGGTATTGGCTTTGACACGCCCCCTCATTAACCAGGCCGTTTTCCCGGTCCAAATCGGTCGGAAAAGTAGTTTAAAACAAGTCGGAAACATGCTAACTGGCTATCCATTCAATTCAATGGCAGCGATAGCAGTGGCGTGACATTTTCTAATGTAGCGGCGAATCTAGCGGTTTAGTCAGTGTAAAGCATCGCTAGGTATTGGCTTTGACACACCCCCTCATTAACCAGGCCGTTTTCCCGGTCCAAATCGGTCGGAAAAGTCAGTTTAAAACAAGGCGGAAACATGCTAACTGGCTATCCATTCAATTCAATGGCAGCGATAGCATAGGCGTGACATTTTCTAATGTAGCGGCGAATCTAGCGGTTTAGTCAGTGTAAAGCATCGCTAGGTATTGGCTTTGACACGCCCCCTCATTAACCAGGCCGTTTTCCCGGTCCAAATCGGTCGGAAAAGTAGTTTAAAACAAGTCGGAAACATGCTAACTGGCTATCCATTCAATTCAATGGCAGCGATAGCAGTGGCGTGACATTTTCTAATGTAGCGGCGAATCTAGCGGTTTAGTCAGTGTAAAGCATCGCTAGGTATTGGCTTTGACACGCCCCCTCATTAACCAGGCCGTTTTCCTGGTCCAAATCGGTCGGAAAAGTAGTTTAAAACAAGTCGGAAACATGCTAACTGGCTATCCATTCAATTCAATGGCAGCGATAGCAGTGGCGTGACATTTTCTAATGTAGCGGCGAATCTAGCGGTGTAGTCAGTGTAAAGCATCGCTAGGTATTGGCTTTGACATGCCCCTCATTAACCAGGCCGTTTTCCCGGTCCAAATCGGTCAGAAAAGTAGTTTAAAACAAGGCGGAAACATGCTAACTGGCTATCCATTCAATTCAATGGCAGCGATAGCAGTGGCGTGACATTTTCTAATGTAGCGGCGAATCTAGCGGTGTAGTCAGTGTAAAGCATCACTAGGTATTGGCTTTGACACGCCCCCTCATTAACCAGGCCGTTTTCCCAGTCTAAATCGGTCGGAAAAGTAGTTTAAAACAAGTCGGAAACATGCTAACTGGCTATCCATTCAATTCAATGGCAGCGATAGCAGTGGCGTGACATTTTCTAATGTAGCGGCGAATCTAGCGGTGTAGTCAGTGTAAAGCATCGCTAGGTATTGGCTTTGACACACCCCCTCATTAACCAGGCCGTTTTCCCGGTCCAAATCGGTCGGAAAAGTCGTTTAAAACAAGTCGGAAACATGCTAACTGGCTATCCATTCAATTCAATAGCAGCGTGTGGAAGGCGTCGGTCTCAGCAGCTAATCAGGACGATTAGCGGCCACGCCTACTGGCAGAGCAGGCCTGTCGATAATAATTACATCTGTGTGCTTTAAGACTGCTCTGTTCCCTTCAGTAGGTGGCTGGAACCAGAGAGGCGTTTTGAGACCGGAGCGAGGAAAGGACAAGGAAAGAAAAGCGAACCAAACCAAAGTGAAGGAAATATCGAACGGACTAAGAAAGAGCCGGTTCGATATTGTATGATTTAGTTTTGGTCTTTTCGTTTAGTTACCCGAAAGCTTCGCGGCAATTAGGGTAACGTGTTTAGTTGTGTTTATTATTTTACGCTCCCGGTGCTCGTTCTCGGCCCAGTGGGGTAACAGAGAACGCTCCGAAAATCCAAATAAATAAAAGTCCGGTCCGTAGACCGAAAAACTCCACTCCGTGTCTGGACTACTCTGTTCCCGTCCAGGGTGTGTCACGTGGCGTGTGACAAGTGGTGCCGAAACCCGGAAGGAAAGAGCAGCAGATTGTCTTGGCGTTCTGTTTGTGGAGTAGCCGAAATGAAGTCCACATACTGGAAGGAGGTGGCGGAAGAACGGCAGAAAGCTCTGTACAATGTTCTGCGGGAGAATGAGATCTTGCACAAAGCAATTGAAGCAAAGGATAAAGAGATCTCCAAACTGCGGATTGAGAACAAGGAGCTGCAGGGGCTGACTGCAGGCGTCCAGCTGGCGGAGAATCGCCTGGCGGTCCGTGGGGATACGGGGAGATGTTCCCAGAGAGCTGGAGGGCTGAAAAGCCCATGGCACAGCTCCCGCCCCAACGTCCCTATTCCCCGTCTTCCCCAGAGAGCTGGAGGGCTGAAAAGCCCAGGGTACAGCTCCCGCCCCAACGTCCCTATTCCCCGTCTTCCCCAGAGAGCTGGAGGGCTGAAAAGCCCAGGGTACAGCTCCCGCCCCAACGTCCCTATTCCCCGTCTTTCCCAGAAAGCAGGAGGGCTGAGAAGCCCAGGGTACAGCTCCCGCCCCAACGTCCCTATTTCCCGTCTTCCCCAGTCCATTCCCAGCCCCAACCCAAGTCTACGCCCCCCTCCCGAACCCCGTCCCGAACCCATAACCCTCCCGAGACCATGTTTTTAATCGTCCTAACCTCTCGGTTCCAGGTCACCCAGGGTCTGCACGGACGGCGGGGCAGGACTGTTGGCAGTGTGGGCGTCCTGGCCGCATCCGTCGAGTCTGGCCCTTGAGGGATGTAAACATCGCCGGACGTCCCGCTGCCCAGCACTACTCCCCCGAACCAGCAGAGTCGTTTTTTGGTACCCGTAAGTATCAAAGGGAAAACAATCCAGGCGCTGTTGGACACGGGTTGTTCTCGCACCCTTGTGCATCAGCGTCTGGTTCAACCCGAGGCATTGGACAGGCTCACAGAGGTGGCGATAAGGTGCGTACACGGGGATGTACACTACTATCCAACCGCGCGGATTGAATTTTATATTGGGGGAAAAAAGCATAGCATGGTGGCAGGGGTTACTCCCCGCACCCCCCTTCCGCTGATTTTGGGGCACGATTGGCCGGGATTTAGAGCTACAGTTCGAAAGGGGATTGCGGAAGGGGCCCGACAGGGGTGTGGTCGCTATCGTCTTGTGGCAACTGGGGGGGAGGACGTCAGAGATGACAACGACCCAGGGAGGGCCGTCGGCTATCGCTCCGCAACAACCCGAGGTGACCGAAAGGCCGCCCGGGAACGCGGGGCGGGGCCGGCGAAGCTCCCGACTCACCAGAGTGACTGATTTTTCACTCGAACAGTCGCAGGGAAACGCTCAGTCGAGTAGCTGACCAAGTGATTAAGATTGATGGCCAGCTGCTTTATCCAGAGCGGGTGGTGACATACCCCTATTTTGTATCTTACAGGATAGACTGTATCGCGTGTGTCGGGACGCCTATACAGGAGCAGAACTTACACAGTTATTACTGCCCAAAAGCCGTCGGGAAATGGTTTTCCAGGCGGCTCATAGCAATCCCATGGCGGGTCATTTAGGACAGGATAAGACACTATCCCGGATAATGGCTCGATTCTATTGGCCGGGCATTCGAGGTAACGTCCGTCGGTGGTGTACGGCGTGCCCCGAATGTCAAAAAGTAAACCCAGCGGCAATTCCAAAAGCTGTACCCCTTGCCTTTAATAGAGGTTCCGTTCGAAAGAATTGGAATGGACCTTATCGGGCCATTTGATCGGAGTGCCAAAGGGTACCGCTTTGTATTAGTTATCGTAGACTACGCAACGCGATACCCTGAGGCTGTACCCCTCCGCAATATATCTGCAAAGACTATTGCGGAGGAGTTGTTCCACTTTTTCTCCCGGGTGGGAATCCCGAAAGAGATTTTCACTGATCAAGGCACTTCATTTATGTCACAAACACTGAAGGAACTGTACGCATTATTGGACATCAAGTCGATTCGAACTAGCGTATACCACCCACAAACTGACGGGCTGGTAGAGCGGTTCAATCAGACATTGAAATCCATGATGCGTAAGTTCTTTCAAACCGATTTAAAGAATTGGGACAAACTAATTGATCCGCTAATGTTTGCCGTCAGAGAGGTTCCCCAAGCCTCCACCGGGTTTTCCCGTTCGAATTATTATATGGGGCGGCGTCCCAGGGGTATTCTGGATTTATTAAAAGAAACTTGGGAGGAAAATCCGAGCCCCAGCAAAAATGAAATTCAATACGTCATGGACCTACGAGCAAAGCTGCACTCACTCGGACAAATTTCACGAGAACATTTGCTCCAGGCCCAGGAACGACAGAGACGGCAATATAACAGGGGGGCACAATTGCGAAATTTTCAACCGGGAGATCAGGTCCTAGTATTACTCCCAACGTCAGCATCTAAGCTGCTCGCAAAGTGGCAAGGGCCCTTTGAGGTTACACGGCGAGTGGGGGATGTTGATTATGAAGTCATTCGCTCGGATAGAGGTGGCTCACGTCAGATATACCACCTAAATTTATTAAAACGGTGGGAGGTGGTAGACCCTGTTTCGCTTGCCATGCCAGAAAATCCCGAGATGAGCTGGGACCGGAAATTCCAATTGAAAGCACAGGACTTCCGGTCCCCGTTGGCAGCCATCTACGCCGGGCCAGCGAGCAGAGGTGAGTAATTTACAACGCTGTTTTTCTGACGTGTTTTCTCCTTACCCGGGCGAACGGACTTGATTGAACACCACATTCAGACCCCGCCAGGCACCGTGATTAGGAGCCGGCCATATCGCTTGCCTGAACACAAAAAAAAAAAGTGGTTCAGGAAGAATTGGAAAAAATGTTAGACATGGGGGTAATAGAGGAGTCTAATAGTGACTGGTGCAGCCCCATTGTGCTTGTGCCTAAACCTGATGGGTCGGTTCGATTCTGTGTGGACTACAGGAAAGTTAATGCAGTATCGAAATTCGATGCCTATCCAATGCCCCGGGTTGACGAGCTGCTGGATCGGTTGGGCACTGCTCGCTTTTATTCGACACTGGATTTAACCAAGGGCTACTGGCAGATTCCCTTGTCTCCAGCGTCCAGGAAAAGTCGGCATTCTCTACTCCGTTCGGCTTACACCAATTCCTGACCTTGCCTTTCGGTCTGCATGGGGCTCCGGCCACCTTTCAGCGCCTAATGGATAGGCTACTTCGACCGCATGCTGCATATGCCGCAGCATATTTGGATGACATTGTCATCTATAGCCATGATTGGGAGCGGCATATGCAGCATTTGCGGGCCGTCCTACAGACGCTGAGGGGAGCGGGGCTCACTGCTAACCCAGGTAAGTGCGCTATTGGGCGGAGAGAGAGTACGGTATCTGGGGTTCCTCTTGGGCGGGGGCAGGTCAGACCCTTGATTGATAAAACCGCAGCCATTTCTGCCTGCCCACAGCCCAAGTCTAAAAAACAGGTGAGATCCTTTTTGGGACTGGCAAATTATTATCGCCGGTTTATTCCGGGCTTTTCGGCACTAGCCAGTCCCTAACTGATCTTACCCGAAAGGGAGCCTCAGATCCGGTCCAGTGGACGGAGCAGTGCCAGGCGGCGTTCGTGAGTATAAAAGCGACTCTATGTGGCGGCCCTCTGCTAATCAGCCCTGATTTCTCTCTGCCTTTTATTTTACAGACCGACGCCTCGGATAGGGGGTGGGTGCAGTTTTGTCCCAGGAGCGGGGGAGGAGCGACCGGTATGTTACATCAGCCGGAAGCTTTCTCAGAGAGGCCCGCTACAGCACCATAGAAAAGGAGTGTCTGGCGATCAAATGGGCCTCTCTCACCCTCCGGTACTACCTCCTGGGCAAGGCCTTCACCCTCTATACCGACCATGCACCCCTCCAGTGGCTACACAGAATGAAGGACACCAACTCCAGGATCACTCGGTGGTATCTCGCGCTACAGCCCTTTTGCTTCCGAGTGATCCATCGGCCCAGGGTCGCGAATGGGTGCGCAGACTTCCTCTCCAGGGAGGGGGAGTCTGTCGAACCGAATGGGCCCTGGCCACATTCTGGCGATGGAGGTGTGTGGAAGGCGTCGGTCTCAGCAGCTAATCAGGACGATTAGCGGCCACGCCTACTGGCAGAGCAGTAGCGCACACACCGGTCCTGTCGATAATAATTACATCTGTGTGCTTTAAGACTGCTCTGTTCCCTTCAGTAGGTGGCTGGAACCAGAGAGGCGTTTTGAGACCGAGGAGCGAGGAAAGGACAAGGAAAGAAAAGCGAACCAAACCAAAGTGAAGGAAATATCGAACGGACTAAGAAAGAGCCGGTTCGATATTGTATGATTTAGTTTTGGTCTTTTCGTTTAGTTACCCGAAAGCTTCGCGGCAATTAGGGTAACGTGTTTAGTTGTGTTTATTATTTTACGCTCCCGGTGCTCGTTCTCGGCCCAGTGGGGTAACAGAGAACGTTCGAAAATCCAAATAAATAAAAGTCCGGTCCGTAGACCGAAAACTCCACTCCGTGTCTGGACTACTCTGTTCCCGTCCAGGGTGTGTCACGTGGCGTGTGACACAGCGATAGCAGCGTGACATTTTCTAATGTAGCGGCGAATCTAGTGGTTTAGTCAGTGTAAAGCATCGCTAGGTATTGGCTTTGACACTCCCCCTCATTAACCAGGCCGTTTTCCCGGTCCAAATCGGTCGGAAAAGTAGTTTAAAACAAGTCGGAAACATGCTAACTGGCTATCCATTCAATTCAATGGCAGCGATAGCATCGGCGTGACATTTTGTAATGTAGCGGCGAATCTAGCGGTTTAGTCAGTGTAAAGCATCGCTAGGTATTGGCTTTGACATGCCCCCTCATTAACCAGGCCGTTTTCCCGGTCCAAATCGGTCGGAAAAGTAGTTTAAAACAAGTTGGAAACATGCTAACTGGCTATAGATTCAATTCAATGGCAGCGATAGCAGTGGCGTGACATTTTCTAATGTAGCGGCGAATCTAGCGGTTTAGTCAGTGTAAAGCATCACTAGGTATTGGCTTTGACACGCCCCCTCATTAACCAGGCCGTTTTCCCGGTCCAAATCGGTCGGAAAAGTAGTTTAAAACAAGTCGGAAACATGCTAACTGGCTATCCATTCAATTCAATGGCAGCGATAGCAGTGGCGTGACATTTTCTAATGTAGCGGCGAATCTAGCGGTTTAGTCAGTGTAAAGCATCACTAGGTATTGGCTTTGACACACCCCTCATTAACCAGGCCGTTTTCCCGGTCCAAATCGGTCAGAAAAGTCATTTAAAACAAGTCGGAAACATGCTAACTGGCTATCCATTCAATTCAATGGCAGCGATAGCATAGGCATAACATTTTCTAATGTAGCGGCGAATCTAGCGGTTTAGTCAGTGTAAAGCATCGCTAGGTATTGGCTTTGACACTCCCCCTCATTAACCAGGCCGTTTTCCCGGTCCAAATCGGTCAGAAAAGTCGTTTAAAACAAGTCGGAAACATGCTAACTGGCTATCCATTCAATTCAATGGCAGCGATAGCACCGGCGTGACATTTTGTAATGTAGCGGCGAATCTAGCGGTTTAGTCAGTGTAAAGCATCGCTAGGTATTGGCTTTGACACGCCCCCTCATTAACCAGGCCGTTTTCCCGGTCCAAATCGGTCGGAAAAGTAGTTTAAAACAAGTCGGAAACATGCTAACTGGCTATCCATTCAATTCAATGGCAGCGATAGCAGTGGCGTGACATTTTCTAATGTAGCGGCGAATCTAGCGGTGTAGTCAGTGTAAAGCATCGCTAGGTATTGGCTTTGACACGCCCCCTCATTAACCAGGCCGTTTTCCTGGTCCAAATCGGTCGGAAAAGTAGTTTAAAACAAGTCGGAAACATGCTAACTGGCTATCCATTCAATTCAATGGCAGCGATAGCAGTGGCGTGACATTTTCTAATGTAGCGGCGAATCTAGCGGTTAGTCAGTGTAAAGCATCGCTAGGTATTGGCTTTGACACGCCCCCTCATTAACCAGGCCGTTTTCCCGGTCCAAATCGGTCGGAAAAGTAGTTTAAAACAAGTCGGAAACATGCTAACTGGCTATCCATTCAATTCAATGGCAGCGATAGCAGTGGCGTGACATTTTCTAATGTAGCGGCGAATCTAGCGGTTTAGTCAGTGTAAAGCATCGCTAGGTATTGGCTTTGACACGCCCCCTCATTAACCAGGCCGTTTTCCCAGTCCAAATCGGTCGGAAAAGTAGTTTAAAACAAGTCGGAAACATGCTAACTGGCTATCCATTCAATTCAATGGCAGCGATAGCAGTGGCGTGACATTTTCTAATGTAGCGGCGAATCTAGCGGTTTAGTCAGTGTAAAGCATCGCTAGGTATTGGCTTTGACACACCCCTCATTAACCAGGCCGTTTTCCGGTCCAAATCGGTCGGAAAAGTAGTTTAAAACAAGTCGAAACATGCTAACTGGCTATCCATTCAATTCAATGGCAGCGATAGCAGCGGCGTGACATTTTCTAATGTAGCGGCGAATCTAGTGGTTTAGTCAGTGTAAAGCATCGCTAGGTATTGGCTTTGACACCCCCTCATTAACCAGGCCGTTTTTCCGGTCCAAATCGGTCGGAAAAGTAGTTTAAAACAAGTCGGAAACATGCTAACTGGCTATCCATTCA
The DNA here is from genome assembly GCA_029706075.1 of Aldrovandia affinis. Classification (NCBI taxonomy): domain Eukaryota; kingdom Metazoa; phylum Chordata; class Actinopteri; order Notacanthiformes; family Halosauridae; genus Aldrovandia; species Aldrovandia affinis. The sequence goes on from JAINUG010000116.1 coordinate 3,182,857, forward strand.
ATTCAATGGCAGCGATAGCATCGGCGTGACATTTTGTAATGTAGCGGCGAATCTAGCGGTTTAGTCAGTGTAAAGCATCGCTAGGTATTGGCTTTGACACGCCCCTCATTAACCAGGCCGTTTTCCGGTCCAAATCGGTCGGAAAAGTAGTTTAAAACAAGTCGGAAACATGCTAACTGGCTATCCATTCAATTCAATGGCAGCGATAGCAGTGGCGTGACATTTTCTAATGTAGCGGCGAATCTAGCGGTTTAGTCAGTGTAAAGCATCACTAGGTATTGGCTTTGACACGCCCCTCATTAACCAGGCCGTTTTCCCGGTCCAAATCGGTCAGAAAAGTAGTTTAAAACAAGTCGGAAACATGCTAACTGGCTATCCATTCAATTCAATGGCAGCGATAGCAGTGGCGTGACATTTTCTAATGTAGCGGCGAATCTAGCGGTTTAGTCAGTGTAAAGCATCGCTAGGTATTGGCTTTGACACGCCCCCTCATTAACCAGGCCATTTTCCCGGTCCAAATCGGTCGGAAAAGTAGTTTAAAACAAGTCGGAAACATGCTAACTGGCTATCCATTCAATTCAATGGCAGCGATAGCAGTGGCGTGACATTTTCTAATGTAGCGGCGAATCTAGCGGTTTAGTCAGTGTAAAGCATCACTAGGTATTGGCTTTGACACGCCCTCATTAACCAGGCCGTTTTCCCGGTCCAAATCGGTCGGAAAAGTAGTTTAAAACAAGTCGGAAACATGCTAACTGGCTATCCATTCAATTCAATGGCAGCGATAGCAGTGGCGTGACATTTTCTAATGTAGCGGCGAATCTAGCGGTTTAGTCAGTGTAAAGCATCACTAGGTATTGGCTTTGACACGCCCTCATTAACCAGGCCGTTTTCCCGGTCCAAATCGGTCGGAAAAGTAGTTTAAAACAAGTCGGAAACATGCTAACTGGCTATCCATTCAATTCAATGGCAGCGATAGCAGTGGCGTGACATTTTCTAATGTAGCGGCGAATCTAGCGGTTTAGTCAGTGTAAAGCATCGCTAGGTATTGGCTTTGACACGCCCCCTCATTAACCAGGCCATTTTCCCGGTCCAAATCGGTCGGAAAAGTAGTTTAAAACAAGTCGGAAACATGCTAACTGGCTATCCATTCAATTCAATGGCAGCGATAGCAGTGGCGTGACATTTTCTAATGTAGCGGCGAATCTAGCGGTTTAGTCAGTGTAAAGCATCGCTAGGTATTGGCTTTGACACACCCCCTCATTAACCAGGCCGTTTTCCCGGTCCAAATCGGTCGGAAAAGTAGTTTAAAACAAGTCGGAAACATGCTAACTGGCTATCCATTCAATTCAATGGCAGCGATAGCATCGGCGTGACATTTTGTAATGTAGCGGCGAATCTAGCGGTTTAGTCAGTGTAAAGCATCGCTAGGTATTGGCTTTGACATGCCCCCTCATTAACCAGGCCGTTTTCCCGGTCCAAATCGGTCGGAAAAGTAGTTTAAAACAAGTCGGAAACATGCTAACTGGCTATCCATTCAATTCAATGGCAGCGATAGCAGTGGCGTGACATTTTCTAATGTAGCGGCGAATCTAGCAGTTTAGTCAGTGTAAAGCATCGCTAGGTATTGGCTTTGACACGCCCTCATTAACCAGGCCGTTTTTCCGGTCCAAATCGGTCGGAAAAGTAGTTTAAAACAAGTCGGAAACATGCTAACTGGCTATCCATTCAATTCAATGGCAGCGATAGCAGTGGCGTGACATTTTCTAATGTAGCGGCGAATCTAGCGGTTTAGTCAGTGTAAAGCATCGCTAGGTATTGGCTTTGACACGCCCTCATTAACCAGGCCGTTTTCCCGGTCCAAATCGGTCGGAAAAGTAGTTTAAAACAAGTCGGAAACATGCTAACTGGCTATCCATTCAATTCAATGGCAGCGATAGCATCGGCGTGACATTTTGTAATGTAGCGGCGAATCTAGCGGTTTAGTCAGTGTAAAGCATCGCTAGGTATTGGCTTTGACACGCCCCCTCATTAACCAGGCCGTTTTCCGGTCCAAATCGGTCGGAAAAGTAGTTTAAAACAAGTCGGAAACATGCTAACTGGCTATCCATTCAATTCAATGGCAGCGATAGCAGTGGCGTGACATTTTCTAATGTAGCGGCGAATCTAGCGGTTTAGTCAGTGTAAAGCATCGCTAGGTATTGGCTTTGACACGCCCCCTCATTAACCAGGCCGTTTTCCCGGTCCAAATCGGTCGGAAAAGTAGTTTAAAAAAGTCGGAAACATGCTAACTGGCTATCCATTCAATTCAATGGCAGCGATAGAAACATGCTAACTGGCTATCCATTCAATTCAGGCCGTTTTCCCGGTCCAAATCGGTCGGAAAAGTAGTTTAAAACAAGTCGGAAACATGCTAACTGGCTATCCATTCAATTCAATGGCAGCGATAGCATCGGCGTGACATTTTCTAATGCGGCGAATCTAGCGGTTTAGTCAGTGTAAAGCATCGCTAGGTATTGGCTTTGACACGCCCCCTCATTAACCAGGCCGTTTTCCCGGTCCAAATCGGTCGGAAAAGTAGTTTAAAACAAGTCGGAAACATGCTAACTGGCTATCCATTCAATTCAATGGCAGCGATAGCAGCGGCGTGACATTTTCTAATGTAGCGGCGAATCTAGCGGTTTAGTCAGTGTAAAGCATCGCTAGGTATTGGCTTTGACACGCCCCATTAACCAGGCCGTTTTCCCGGTCCAAATCGGTCGGAAAAGTAGTTTAAAACAAGTCGGAAACATGCTAACTGGCTATCCATTCAATTCAATGGCAGCGATAGCATCGGCGTGACATTTTCTAATGTAGCGGCGAATCTAGCGGTTTAGTCAGTGTAAAGCATCGCTAGGTATTGGCTTTGACACGCCCCCTCATTAACCAGGCCGTTTTCCCGGTCCAAATCGGTCGGAAAAGTAGTTTAAAACAAGTCGGAAACATGCTAACTGGCTATCCATTCAATTCAATGGCAGCGATAGCATCGGAGTGACATTTTGTAATGTAGCGGCGAATCTAGCGGTTTAGTCAGTGTAAAGCATCGCTAGGTATTGGCTTTGACACGCCCTCATTAACCAGGCCGTTTTCCCGGTCCAAATCGGTCGGAAAAGTAGTTTAAAACAAGTCGGAAACATGCTAACTGGCTATCCATTCAATTCAATGGCAGCGATAGCAGTGGCGTGACATTTTCTAATGTAGCGGCGAATCTAGCGGTTTAGTCAGTGTAAAGCATCGCTAGGTATTGGCTTTGACACTCCCCCTCATTAACCAGGCCGTTTTCCCGGTCCAAATCGGTCGGAAAAGTAGTTTAAAACAAGTCGGAAACATGCTAACTGGCTATCCATTCAATTCAATGGCAGCGATAGCATCGGCGTGACATTTTCTAATGTAGCGGCGAATCTAGCGGTTTAGTCAGTGTAAAGCATCGCTAGGTATTGGCTTTGACACCCCCTCATTAACCAGGCCGTTTTCCCGGTCCAAATCGGTCGGAAAAGTAGTTTAAAACAAGTCGGAAACATGCTAACTGGCTATCCATTCAATTCAATGGCAGCGATAGCAGCGGCGTGACATTTTCTAATGTAGCGGCGAATCTAGCGGTTTAGTCAGTGTAAAGCATCGCTAGGTATTGGCTTTGACACGCCCCCTCATTAACCAGGCCGTTTTCCCGGTCCAAATCGGTCGGAAAAGTAGTTTAAAACAAGTCGGAAACATGCTAACTGGCTATCCATTCAATTCAATGGCAGCGATAGCATCGGAGTGACATTTTGTAATGTAGCGGCGAATCTAGCGGTTTAATCAGTGTAAAGCATCGCTAGGTATTGGCTTTGACACGCCCCCTCATTAACCAGGCCGTTTTCCCGGTCCAAATCGGTCGGAAAAGTAGTTTAAAACAAGTCGGAAACATGCTAACTGGCTATATCTAGCGGTTTAGTTTGGGGTTTTTTGGTCAAATTTTTTTTTGTAGTTTAAAAAAAATATATATATATATTTTTCCTTTATATATATATTTTATTTTTTTATTTTTTTGGTCAAATTTTTTTGTAGTTTAAAAAAAAAAAAATATATATATCTTTTTTCCTTTATATATACATTTTATATATTTTTTTGTTGTCAATTTTTTTTTTTTTTTTATATATATATTCTTTCCTTTTATATATATTTTTTTGTCACATTTTTCTTGTACATTTTTTTAGTAGATATTTTTATTATATATATTTTTCCTTTATATATATATTTTTATTTTTTTTTGGGGTCAAATTTTTTTGTAATTAAAAAAATATATATATATATTTTTCCTTTATATATATATTTTATATATTATTATTTTTTGTCAAATGTTTTAGTATTTTTTTTAAAAATATATATATTTTTTTTATATATTTTTTTTTTGTCAAATTTTTAGTACTTTTTTTAGATATTTTTTTCCTTTATATATATATTTTATATATATTTTTGTTTTTGTCAATTTTTTTAGTACATTTTATTATATATATATATTTTTCCTTTATATATATATTTTATATATTATTTTTTGGTCAAATGTTTTAGTTTTTTTTTTTAAATATATATACTTTGTTTCTTTTTACATTTTTTATATATATTTTTTTTTTTGTCAAATTTTGTAGTACTTTTTTTAGATATTTTTTTCCTTTATATATATATTTTATATATATTTTTGTTTTTGTCAATTTTTTTAGTACATTTTATTATATATATATATTTTCCTTTATATATATATTTTTAGATTTTTTGGGGTCAAATTTTTTGTAATTTAAAAAAATATATATATATTTTTCCTTTATATATATATTTTATATATATTTTTGTTTTTGTCAATTTTTTTAGTACATTTTATTATATATATATATTTTTCCTTTATATATATATTTTATATATTTTTTGGGGTCAAATTTTTTTGTAATTTAAAAAAAAAAATATATATATTCTTTCCTTTATATATTTTTTTTGTCACATTTTTTCTTGTACATTTTTTTGTATTTTTTTAATATATATATTTTTCCTTTATATATATATTTTATATATTATTATTTTTTGGTCAGATGTTTTAGTATTTTTTTAAAATATATATACTTTGTTTCTTTTTACATTTTTATATATTTTTTTTTGTCAAATTTTTAGTACTTTTTTAGATATTTTTTTTCCTTTATATATATATTTTATATATATTTTTGTTTTGTCAATTTTTTAGTACATTTTATTATATATATATTTTTTCCTTTATATATATATTTTATATATTTTTTTGGGGTCAAATTTTTGGTAATTTAAAAAATATATATATATTTTTTCTTTATATATATATTTTATATATTGTTTTTTTGGTCAAATTTTTTTGTAGTTTAAAAAAAAAATATATATATTTTAAATTTATATATACATTTTATATATTTTTTGTTGTCAATTTTTATTTTTTAAATATATATATTCTTTCCTTTATATATATATATATATATATTATTATTTTTGTCAAATTTTTCCTTTATATATATATTTTATATATTTATTTTTTGGTCACATTTTTTTAGTACATTTTTTTAATATATATATATTTTTCCTTTATATATATATTTTATATCAGTGTAAAGCATCGCTAGGTATTGGCTTTGACACGCCCCCTCATTAACCAGGCCGTTTTCCCGGTCCAAATCGGTCGGAAAAGTAGTTTAAAACAAGTTGGAAACATGCTAACTGGCTATAGATTCAATTCAATGGCAGCGATAGCAGTGGCGTGACATTTTCTAATGTAGCGGCGAATCTAGCGGTTTAGTCAGTGTAAAGCATCACTAGGTATTGGCTTTGACACCCCCTCATTAACCAGGCCGTTTTCCGGTCCAAATCGGTCAGAAAAGTAGTTTAAAACAAGTCGAAACATGCTAACTGGCTATCCATTCAATTCAATGGCAGCGATAGCATCAGCGTGACATTTTGTAATGTAGCGTCGAATCTAGTGGTTTAGTTTGGGGTTTTTTTGGTCAAATTTTTTGTAGTTTAAAAAAATATATATATATATTTTTCCTTTATATATAAATTTTATATATTTTTTTTTTATCAAATTTTTATATAGTTTAAAAAAAAAATATATATTTTTCCTTTATATATACATTTTATACATTTTTTTGTTGTCAAATTTTTTAATTTTTTTAATATATATTCTTTCCTTTATATATATTTTTGTCAGATTTTTCTGATTTGTAATATTTTTTTTATTTTATATATATATTTTCCTTTATATATATATTTTATATATTATTATTTTGGGTCAAATGTTTTAGTATTTTAAAAATATATATACTTTGTTTCCTTTTACATTTTTTTATATATATTTTTCTTTATATATATATATTTTATATATATTTTTGTGTTTGTCAAATTTTTTTAGTACATTTTTTTATTTTATATTTTTCCTTTATATATATATTTTATATATATTTTTTTATACCTTAGTAATATATATATATATTTTTCCCTTTATATATATATTTTATATATTATTATTTTTTGGTCAAATGTTTTAGTATTTTTTTTAAAAATATATATACATTTTTATATATATTTTTTTTTGTCAAATTTTTAGTACTTTTTTAGATATTTTTTTCCTTTATATATATATTTTATATATATTTTGTTTTTGTCAATTTTTAGTACATTTTATTATATATATATATTTTTCCTTTATATATATATTTTATATATTATTATTTTTGGTCGTTGTTTATTTTTAAAAATATATATACTTTGTTTCTTTTACATTTTTTATATATATTTTTTTTTTTGTCAACTTTTAGTACTTTTTTTAGATATTTTTTTCTCTTTATATATATATTTTA
>JAINUG010001160.1:0-30007 GCA_029706075.1 Aldrovandia affinis
TCAATCATCATAGAAGGCTTTTGACCATATCTTGAGCTTGTACACAAGTACTTAGTTCCGCATTACCTGTAGAAACCTCAAACGCGTCATTTTAGCCATGTTGTCTTACCTTTTTATACAACCTTAAGTGAGACAAAACTCAACACAGTCTGTTTTATTTTGACCTTGTGGCCTAATTGATAAGGATTTTGACTTCGGGTCAGAAGATTAAGAGTTTCGGTCCCTTCGTGGTTGTTTATATTTTGTAGTATTAATTGTCAGTCCCTTCACTTGTGTAAAAAAAAAAAACTGTTAAGTCTGCAAAATGACAGGAGAGAATTCACCATCATGGTGGAAAGCCATTGTACTTAACTCATCGTTTTTTCAATTTAGCTTTATTTATTTCATCATTTTCTTTTGGAAGACAGTTGAATATTCAAGGGGTTCCATGGTGTAAAGGTTAGCACTCTGGGCTCTGAATCCAGCGATCCGAGTTCAAATCTCGGTGGAACCTTGAAGGTCCTGCAATGATAGCTGTCTGATTTTTGCGCTTTTGCAGTGTGCAGTGTTTCTTGATATATTGCAACAAACCTTCCACTGATGATGAATATCAATCATCATAGAAGGCTTTTGACCATATCTTGAGCTTGTACACAAGTACTTAGTTCCGCATTACCTGTAGAAACCTCAAACGCGTCATTTTAGCCATGTTGTCTTACCTTTTTATACAACCTTAAGTGAGACAAAACTCAACACAGTCTGTTTTATTTTGACCTTGTGGCCTAATTGATAAGGATTTTGACTTCGGGTCAGAAGATTAAGAGTTTCGGTCCCTTTCGTGGTTGTTTATATTTTGTAGTATTAATTGTCAGTCCCTTCACTTGTAAAAAAAAAAAACTGTTAAGTCTGCAAAATGACAGGAGAGAATTCACCATCATGGTGGAAAGCCATTGTACTTAACTCATCGTTTTTTCAATTTAGCTTTATTTATTTCATCATTTTCTTTTGGAAGACAGTTGAATATTCAAGGGGTTCCATGGTGTAAAGGTTAGCACTCTGGGCTCTGAATCCAGCGATCCGAGTTCAAATCTCGGTGGAACCTTGAAGGTCCTCCAATGATAGCTGTCTGTTTTTTTGCGCTTTTTGCAGTGTGCAGTGTTTCTTGATATATTGCAACAAACCTTCCACTGATGATGAATATCAATCATCATAGAAGGCTTTTGACCATATCTTGAGCTTGTACACAAGTACTTAGTTCCCCATTACCTGTAGAAACCTCAAACGCGTCATTTTAGCCATGTTGTCTTACCTTTTTATACAACCTTAAGTGAGACAAAACTCAACACAGTCTGTTTTATTTTGACTTTGTGGCCTAATTGATAAGGATTTTGACTTCGGGTCAGAAGATTAAGAGTTTGTTCCCTTCGTGGTTGTTTATATTTTGTAGTATTAATTGTCAGTCCCTTCACTGTAAAAAAAAAACTGTTAAGTCTGCAAAATGACAGGAGAGAATTCACCATCATGGTGGAAAGCCATTGTATTTAACTCATCGTTTTTTCAATTTAGCTTTATTTATTTCATCATTTTCTTTTGGAAGACAGGTGACTGTTAATGGGTTCCATGGTGTAAAGGTTAGCACTCTGGGCTCTGAATCCAGCGATCCGAGTTCAAATCTCGGTGGAACCTTGAAGGTCCTCCAATGATAGCTGTCTGTTTTTTTTGCGCTTTTTGCAGTGTGCAGTGTTTCTTGATATATTGCAACAAACCTTCCACTGATGATGAATATCAATCATCATAGAAGGCTTTTGACCATATCTTGAGCTTGTACACAAGTACTTAGTTCCGCATTACCTGTAGAAACCTCAAACGCGTCATTTTAGCCATGTTGTCTTACCTTTTTATACAACCTTAAGTGAGACAAAACTCGACACAGTCTGTTTTATTTTGACCTTGTGGCCTAATTGATAAGGATTTTGATTTCGGGTCAGAAGATTAAGAGTTTCGGTCCCTTCGTGGTTGTTTATATTTTGTAGTATTAATTGTCAGTCCCTTCACTTGTAAAAAAAAAACTGTTAAGTCTGCAAAATGACAGGAGAGAATTCACCATCATGGTGGAAAGCCATTGTACTTAACTCATCGTTTTTTCAATTTAGCTTTATTTATTTCATCATTTTCTTTTGGAAGACAGTTGAATATTCAAGGGGTTCCATGGTGTAAAGGTTAGCACTCTGGGCTCTGAATCCAGCGATCCGAGTTCAAATCTCGGTGGAACCTTGAAGGTCCTCAATGATAGCTGTCTGTTTTTTTGCGCTTTTTGCAGTGTGCAGTGTTTCTTGATATATTGCAACAAACCTTCCACTGATGATGAATATCAATCATCATAGAAGGCTTTTGACCATATCTTGAGCTTGTACACAAGTACTTAGTTCCCCATTACCTGTAGAAACCTCAAACGCGTCATTTTAGCCATGTTGTCTTACCTTTTTATACAACCTTAAGTGAGACAAAACTCAACACAGTCTGTTTTATTTTGACCTTGTGGCCTAATTGATAAGGATTTTGACTTCGGGTCAGAAGATTAAGAGTTTCGGTCCCTTCGTGGTTGTTTATATTTTGTAGTATTAATTGTCAGTCCCTTCACTAAAAAAAAAAAAAAACTGTTAAGTCTGCAAAATGACAGGAGAGAATTCACCATCATGGTGGAAAGCCATTGTACTTAACTCATCGTTTTTTCAATTTAGTTTTATTTATTTCATCATTTTCTTTTGGAAGACAGTTGAATATTCAAGGGGTTCCATGGTGTAAAGGTTAGCACTCTGGGCTCTGAATCCAGCGATCCGAGTTCAAATCTCGGTGGAACCTTGAAGGTCCTGCAATGATAGCTGTCTGTTTTTTTGCGCTTTTTGCAGTGTGCAGTGTTTCTTGATATATTGCAAGCAACAAACCTTCCACTGATGATGAATATCATCAATCATCAGAAGGCTTTTGACCATATCTTGAGCTTGTACACAAGTACTTAGTTCCGCATTACCTGTAGAAACCTCAAACGCGTCATTTTAGCCATGTTGTCTTACCTTTTTATACAACCTTAAGTGAGACAAAACTCAACACAGTCTGTTTTATTTTGACTTTGTGGCCTAATTGATAAGGATTTTGACTTCGGGTCAGAAGATTAAGAGTTTCGGTCCCTTCGTGGTTGTTTATATTTTGTAGTATTAATTGTCAGTCCCTTCACTTGTAAAAAAAAAAAAACTGTTAAGTCTGCAAAATGACAGGAGAGAATTCACCATCATGGTGGAAAGCCATTGTACTTAACTCATCGTTTTTTCAATTTAGCTTTATTTATTTCATCATTTTCTTTTGGAAGACAGTTGAATATTCAAGGGGTTCCATGGTGTAAAGGTTAGCACTCTGGGCTCTGAATCCAGCGATCCGAGTTCAAATCTCGGTGGAACCTTGAAGGTCCTCCAATGATAGCTGTCTTTTTTTTTTGCGCTTTTGCAGTGTGCAGTGTTTCTTGATATATTGCAACAAACCTTCCACTGATGATGAATATCAATCATCATAGAAGGCTTTTGACCATATCTTGAGCTTGTACACAAGTACTTAGTTCCGCATTACCTGTAGAAACCTCAAACGCGTCATTTTAGCCATGTTGTCTTACCTTTTTATACAACCTTAAGTGAGACAAAACTCAACACAGTCTGTTTTATTTTGACTTTGTGGCCTAATTGATAAGGATTTTGACTTCGGGTCAGAAGATTAAGAGTTCGGTCCCTTCGTGGTTGTTTATATTTTGTAGTATTAATTGTCAGTCCCTTCACTTGTAAAAAAAAAAACTGTTAAGTCTGCAAAATGACAGGAGAGAATTCACCATCATGGTGGGAAGCCATTGTACTTAACTCATCGTTTTTTCAATTTATCTTTATTTATTTCATCTTTATCTTTTGGAAGACAGGTGACTGTTGAAGGGGTTCCATGGTGTAAAGGTTAGCACTCTGGGCTCTGAATCCAGCGATCCGAGTTCAAATCTCGGTGGAACCTTGAAGGTCCTGCAATGATAGCTGTCTGTTTTTTGGCGCTTTTTGCAGTGTGCAGTGTTTCTTGATATATTGCAACAAACCTTCCACTGATGATGAATATCAATCATCATAGAAGGCTTTTGACCATATCTTGAGCTTGTACACAAGTACTTAGTTCCGCATTACCTGTAGAAACCTCAAACGCGTCATTTTAGCCATGTTGTCTTACCTTTTTATACAACCTTAAGTGAGACAAAACTCAACACAGTCTGTTTTATTTTGACTTTGTGGCCTAATTGATAAGGATTTTGACTTCGGGTCAGAAGATTAAGAGTTTCGGTCCCTTCGTGGTTGTTTATATTTTGTAGTATTAATTGTCAGTCCCTTCACTTGTAAAAAAAACTGTTAAGTCTGCAAAATGACAGGAGAGAATTCACCATCATGGTGGAAAGCCATTGTACTTAACTCATCGTTTTTTCAATTTATCTTTATTTATTTCATCATTTTCTTTTGGAAGACAGTTGAATATTCAAGGGGTTCCATGGTGTAAAGGTTAGCACTCTGGGCTCTGAATCCAGCGATCCGAGTTCAAATCTCGGTGGAACCTTGAAGGTCCTTCAATGATAGCTGTCTGTTTTTTGCGCTTTTTGCAGTGTGCAGTGTTTCTTGATATATTGCAACAAACCTTCCACTGATGATGAATATCAATCATCATAGAAGGCTTTTGACCATATCTTGAGCTTGTACACAAGTACTTAGTTCCGCATTACCTGTAGAAACCTCAAACGCGTCATTTTAGCCATGTTGTCTTACCTTTTTATACAACCTTAAGTGAGACAAAACTCAACACAGTCTGTTTTATTTTGACTTTGTGGCCTAATTGATAAGGATTTTGACTTCGGGTCAGAAGATTAAGAGTTTCGGTCCCTTCGTGGTTGTTTATATTTTGTAGTATTAATTGTCAGTCCCTTCACTTGTAAAAAAAAAACTGTTAAGTCTGCAAAATGACAGGAGAGAATTCACCATCATGGTGGAAAGCCATTGTACTTAACTCATCGTTTTTTCAATTTATCTTTATTTATTTCATCATTTTCTTTTGGAAGACAGTTGAATATTCAAGAGGTTCCATGGTGTAAAGGTTAGCACTCTGGGCTCTGAATCCAGCGATCCGAGTTCAAATCTCGGTGGAACCTTGAAGGTCCTGCAATGATAGCTGTCTGTTTTTTGGCGCTTTTTGCAGTGTGCAGTGTTTCTTGATATATTGCAACAAACCTTCCACTGATGATGAATATCAATCATCATAGAAGGCTTTTGACCATATCTTGAGCTTGTACACAAGTACTTAGTTCCGCATTACCTGTAGAAACCTCAAACGCGTCATTTTAGCCATGTTGTCTTACCTTTTTATACAACCTTAAGTGAGACAAAACTCAACACAGTCTGTTTTATTTTGACCTTGTGGCCTAATTGATAAGGATTTTGACTTCGGGTCAGAAGATTAAGAGTTTCGGTCCCTTCGTGGTTGTTTATATTTTGTAGTATTAATTGTCAGTCCCTTCACTTGTAAAAAAACTGTTAAGTCTGCAAAATGACAGGGAGAATTCACCATCATGGTGGAAAGCCATTGTACTTAACTCATCGTTTTTTCAATTTATCTTTATTTATTTCATCTTTTTCTTTTGGAAGACAGGTGACTGTTGAAGGGGTTCCATGGTGTAAAGGTTAGCACTCTGGGCTCTGAATCCAGCGATCCGAGTTCAAATCTCGGTGGAACCTTGAAGGTCCTTCAATGATAGCTGTCTGTTTTTTGCGCTTTTTGAAGTGAGCAGGTTTCTTGATATATTGCAACAAACCTTCCACTGATGATGAATATCAATCATCATAGAAGGCTTTTGACCATATCTTGAGCTTGTACACAAGTACTTAGTTCCGCATTACCTGTAGAAACCTCAAACGCGTCATTTTAGCCATGTTGTCTTACCTTTTTTACAACCTTAAGTGAGACAAAACTCGACACAGTCTGTTTTATTTTGACCTTGTGGCCTAATTGATAAGGATTTTGATTTCGGGTCAGAAGATTAAGAGTTTCGGTCCCTTCGTGGTTGTTTATATTTTGTAGTATTAATTGTCAGTCCCTTCACTTGTAAAAAAAAAACTGTTAAGTCTGCAAAATGACAGGAGAGAATTCACCATCATGGTGGAAAGCCATTGTACTTAACTCATCGTTTTTTCAATTTAGCTTTATTTATTTCATCATTTTCTTTTGGAAGACAGTTGAATATTCAAGGGGTTCCATGGTGTAAAGGTTAGCACTCTGGGCTCTGAATCCAGCGATCCGAGTTCAAATCTCGGTGGAACCTTGAAGGTCCTCCAATGATAGCTGTCTGTTTTTTTGCGCTTTTGCAGTGTGCAGTGTTTCTTGATATATTGCAACAAACCTTCCACTGATGATGAATATCAATCATCATAGAAGGCTTTTGACCATATCTTGAGCTTGTACACAAGTACTTAGTTCCGCATTACCTGTAGAAACCTCAAACGCGTCATTTTAGCCATGTTGTCTTACCTTTTTATACAACCTTACAGTGTTTTAGACTTTGTGGCCTAATTGATAAAACTCAACACAGTCTGTTTTATTTTGACTTTGTGGCCTAAACGATAAGGATTTTGACTTGGGTCAGAAGATTAAGAGTTTCGGTCATTTTCCCTTCGTGGTTGTTTATATTTTGTAGTATTAATTGTCAGTCCCACTTGTAAAAAAAAACTGTTAAGTCTGCAAAATGACAGGAGAGAATTCACCATCATGGTGGAAAGCCATTGTACTTAACTCATCGTTTTTTCAATTTATCTTTTATTTATTTCACCTTTATCTTTTGGAAGACAGGTGACTGTTGAAGGGGTTCCATGGTGTAAAGGTTAGCACTCTGGGCTCTGAATCCAGCGATCCGAGTTCAAATCTCGGTGGAACCTTGAAGGTCCTTCAATGATAGCTGTCTGATCTTTGCGCTTCATGAAGTGAGCAGGGTCTCTTGATATATTGCAACAAACCTTCCACTGATGATGAATATCAATCATCATAGAAGGCTTTTGACCATATCTTGAGCTTGTACACAAGTACTTAGTTCCGCATTACCTGTAGAAACCTCAAACGCGTCATTTTAGCCATGTTGTCTTACCTTTTATACAACCTTAAGTGAGACAAAACTCAACACAGTCTGTTTTATTTTGACTTTGTGGCCTAAATGATAAGGATTTTGATTTCGGGTCAGAAGATTAAGAGTTTCGGTCCCTTCGTGGTTGTTTATATTTTGTAGTATTAATTGTCAGTCCCTTCACTTAAAAAAAAAACTGTTAAGTCTGCAAAATGACAGGAGAGAATTCACCATCATGGTGGAAAGCCATTGTACTTAACTCATCGTTTTTTCAATTTAGCTTTATTTATTTCATCATTTTCTTTTGGAAGACAGTTGAATATTCAAGGGGTTCCATGGTGTAAGGTTAGCACTCTGGGCTCTGAATCCAGCGATCCGAGTTCAAATCTCGGTGGAACCTTGAAGGTCCTGCAATGATAGCTGTCTGTTTTTTTTTTTGCAGTGTGCAGTGTTTCTTGATATATTGCAACAAACCTTCCACTGATGATGAATATCAATCATCATAGAAGGCTTTTGACCATATCTTGAGCTTGTACACAAGTACTTAGTTCCCCATTACCTGTAGAAACCTCAAACGCGTCATTTTAGCCATGTTGTCTTACCTTTTTATACAACCTTAAGTGAGACAAAACTCAACACAGTCTGTTTTATTTTGACCTTGTGGCCTAATTGATAAGGATTTTGACTTTGGGTCAGAAGATTAAGAGTTTTGGTCCCTTCGTGGTTGTTTATATTTTGTAGTATTAATTGTCAGTCCCTTCACTTGTAAAAAAAACTGTTAAGTCTGCAAAATGACAGGAGAGAATTCACCATCATGGTGGAAAGCCATTGTACTTAACTCATCGTTTTTTTTTTCAATTTAGCTTTATTTATTTATTTTATCATTTTTTTGGAAGACAGTTGATATTCAAGGGGTTCCATGGTGTAAAGGTTAGCACTCTGGGCTCTGAATCCAGCGATCCGAGTTCAAATCTCGGTGGAACCTTGAAGGTCCTTCAATGATAGCTGTCTGTTTTTGCGCTTTTGCAGTGTGCAGTGTTTCTTGATATATTGCAACAAACCTTCCACTGATGATGAATATCAATCATCATAGAAGGCTTTTGACCATATCTTGAGCTTGTACACAAGTACTTAGTTCCGCATTACCTGTAGAAACCTCAAACGCGTCATTTTAGCCATGTTGTCTTACCTTTTTATACAACCTTAAGTGAGACAAAACTCAACACAGTCTGTTTTATTTTGACCTTGTGGCCTAATTGATAAGGATTTTGACTTCGGGTCAGAAGATTAAGAGTTTCGGTCCTTCGTGGTTGTTTATATTTTGTAGTATTAATTGTCAGTCCCTTCACTTGTAAAAAAAAAAACTGTTAAGTCTGCAAAATGACAGGAGAGAATTCACCATCATGGTGGAAAGCCATTGTACTTAACTCATCGTTTTTTCAATTTATCTTTATTTATTTCACCTTTATCTTTTGGAAGACAGGTGACTGTTGAAGGGGTTCCATGGTGTAAAGGTTAGCACTCTGGGCTCTGAATCCAGCGATCCGAGTTCAAATCTCGGTGGAACCTTGAAGGTCCTTCAATGATAGCTGTCTGATTTTTGCGCTTTCATGAAGTGAGCAGGGTTTCTTGATATATTGCAACAAACCTTCCACTGATGATGAATATCAATCATCATAGAAGGCTTTTGACCATATCTTGAGCTTGCACACAAGTACTTAGTTCCGCATTACCTGTAGAAACCTCAAACGCGTCATTTTAGCCATGTTGTCTTACCTTTTTATACAACCTTAAGTGAGACAAAACTCAACACAGTCTGTTTTATTTTGACCTTGTGGCCTAATTGATAAGGATTTTGATTTCGGGTCAGAAGATTAAGAGTTTCGGTCCCTTCGTGGTTGTTTATATTTTGTAGTATTAATTGTCAGTCCCTTCACTTGTAAAAAAAACTGTTAAGTCTGCAAAATGACAGGAGAGAATTCACCATCATGGTGGAAAGCCATTGTACTTAACTCATCGTTTTTTCAATTTAGTTTTATTTATTTCATCATTTTCTTTTGGAAGACAGTTGAATATTCAAGAGGTTCCATGGTGTAAAGGTTAGCACTCTGGGCTCTGAATCCAGCGATCCGAGTTCAAATCTCGGTGGAACCTTGAAGGTCCTGCAATGATAGCTGTCTGTTTTTTTGCGCTTTTTGCAGTGTGCAGTGTTTCTTGATATATTGCAACAAACCTTCCACTGATGATGAATATCAATCATCATAGAAGGCTTTTGACCATATCTTGCTTTACACAAGTACTTAGTTCCGCATTACCTGTAGAAACCTCAAACGCGTCATTTTAGCCATGTTGTCTTACCTTTTTATACAACCTTAAGTGAGACAAAACTCAACACAGTCTGTTTTATTTTGACTTTGTGGCCTAAACGATAAGGATTTTGATTTCGGGTCAGAAGATTAAGAGTTTCGGTCCCTTCGTGGTTGTTTATATTTTGTAGTATTAATTGTCAGTCCCTTCACTTGTAAAAAAAAAACTGTTAAGTCTGCAAAATGACAGGAGAGAATTCACCATCATGGTGGAAAGCCATTGTACTTAACTCATCGTTTTTTCAATTTAGCTTTATTTATTTCATCATTTTCTTTTGGAAGACAGTTGAATATTCAAGGGGTTCCATGGTGTAAAGGTTAGCACTCTGGGCTCTGAATCCAGCGATCCGAGTTCAAATCTCGGTGGAACCTTGAAGGTCCTGCAATGATAGCTGTCTGTTTTTTGCGCGCTTTTGCAGTGTGCAGTGTTTCTTGATATATTGCAACAAACCTTCCACTGATGATGAATATCAATCATCATAGAAGGCTTTTGACCATATCTTGAGCTTGTACACAAGTACTTAGTTCCGCATTACCTGTAGAAACCTCAAACGCGTCATTTTAGCCATGTTGTCTTACCTTTTTATACAACCTTAAGTGAGACAAAACTCAACACAGTCTGTTTTATTTTGACTTTGTGGCCTAAACGATAAGGATTTTGACTTCGGGTCAGAAGATTAAGAGTTTCGGTCCCTTCGTGGTTGTTTATATTTTGTAGTATTAATTGTCAGTCCCTTCACTTGTAAAAAAAAACTGTTAAGTCTGCAAAATGACAGGAGAGAATTCACCATCATGGTGGAAAGCCATTGTACTTAACTCATCGTTTTTTCAATTTATCTTTATTTATTTCATCATCATCTTTTGGAAGACAGTTGAATATTCAAGGGTTCCATGGTGTAAAGGTTAGCACTCTGGGCTCTGAATCCAGCGATCCGAGTTCAAATCTCGGTGGAACCTTGAAGGTCCTGCAATGATAGCTGTCTGTTTTTTTGCGCTTTTTGCAGTGTGCAGTGTTTCTTGATATATTGCAACAAACCTTCCACTGATGATGAATATCAATCATCATAGAAGGCTTTTGACCATATCTTGAGCTTGTACACAAGTACTTAGTTCCGCATTACCTGTAGAAACCTCAAACGCGTCATTTTAGCCATGTTGTCTTACCTTTTTATACAACCTTAAGTGAGACAAAACTCAACACAGTCTGTTTTATTTTGACTTTGTGGCCTAATTGATAAGGATTTTGATTTCGGGTCAGAAGATTAAGAGTTTCGGTCCCTTCGTGGTTGTTTATATTTTGTAGTATTAATTGTCAGTCCCTTCACTTGTAAAAAAAAAACTGTTAAGTCTGCAAAATGACAGGAGAGAATTCACCATCATGGTGGAAAGCCATTGTACTTAACTCATCGTTTTTTCAATTTATCTTTATTTATTTCACCTTTATCTTTTGGAAGACAGGTGACTGTTGAAGGGGTTCCATGGTGTAAAGGTTAGCACTCTGGGCTCTGAATCCAGCGATCCGAGTTCAAATCTCGGTGGAACCTTGAAGGTCCTTCAATGATAGCTGTCTGATCTTTGCGCTTCATGAAGTGAGCAGGGTCTCTTGATATATTGCAACAAACCTTCCACTGATGATGAATATCAATCATCATAGAAGGCTTTTGACCATATCTTGAGCTTGTACACAAGTACTTAGTTCCGCATTACCTGTAGAAACCTCAAACGTCATTTTAGCCATGTTGTCTTACCTTTTATACAACCTTAAGTGAGACAAAACTCAACACAGTCTGTTTTATTTTGACTTTGTGGCCTAATTGATAAGGATTTTGACTTCGGGTCAGAAGATTAAGAGTTTCGGTCCCTTCGTGGTTGTTTATATTTTGTAGTATTAATTGTCAGTCCCTTCACTTGTAAAAAAAAAAACTGTTAAGTCTGCAAAATGACAGGAGAGAATTCACCATCATGGTGGAAAGCCATTGTACTTAACTCATCGTTTTTTCAATTTAGCTTTATTTATTTCATCATTTCTTTTGGAAGACAGTTGAATATTCAAGGGGTTCCATGGTGTAAAGGTTAGCACTCTGGCTCTGAATCCAGCGATCCGAGTTCAAATCTCGGTGGAACCTTGAAGGTCCTGCAATGATAGCTGTCTGTTTTTTTGCGCTTTTGCAGCAGTGTGCAGTGTTTCTTGATATATTGCAACAAACCTTCCACTGATGATGAATATCAATCATCATAGAAGGCTTTTGACTATATCTTGAGCTTGTACACAAGTACTTAGTTCCGCATTACCTGTAGAAACCTCAAACGCGTCATTTTAGCCATGTTGTCTTACCTTTTTATACAACCTTAAGTGAGACAAAACTCAACACAGTCTGTTTTATTTTGACTTTGTGGCCTAAACGATAAGGATTTTGACTTCGGGTCAGAAGATTAAGAGTTTCGGTCCCTTCGTGGTTGTTTATATTTTTGTAGTATTAATTGTCAGTCCCTTCACTTGTAAAAAAAAAACTGTTAAGTCTGCAAAATGACAGGAGAGAATTCACCATCATGGTGGAAAGCCATTGTACTTAACTCATCGTTTTTTCAATTTATCTTTATTTATTTCATCATTTTCTTTTGGAAGACAGGTGACTGTTGAAGGGGTTCCATGGTGTAAAGGTTAGCACTCTGGGCTCTGAATCCAGCGATCCGAGTTCAAATCTCGGTGGAACCTTCAAGGTCCTTCAATGATAGCTGTCTGATTTTTGCGCTTTTTGAAGTGTGCAGGGTCTCTTGATATATTGCAACAAACCTTCCACTGATGATGAATATCAATCATCATAGAAGGCTTTTGACCATATCTTGAGCTTGTACACAAGTACTTAGTTCCGCATTACCTGTAGAAACCTCAAACGCGTCATTTTAGCCATGTTGTCTTACCTTTTTATACAACCTTAAGTGAGACAAAACTCAACACAGTCTGTTTTATTTTGACTTTGTGGCCTAATTGATAAGGATTTTGATTTCGGGTCAGAAGATTAAGAGTTTCGGTCCCTTCGTGGTTGTTTATATTTTGTAGTATTAATTGTCAGTCCCTTCACTTGTAAAAAAAAAAACTGTTAAGTCTGCAAAATGACAGGAGAGAATTCACCATCATGGTGGAAAGCCATTGTACTTAACTCATCGTTTTTTCAATTTAGCTTTATTTATTTCATCATTTTCTTTTGGAAGACAGTTGAATATTCAAGGGGTTCCATGGTGTAAAGGTTAGCACTCTGGGCTCTGAATCCAGCGATCCGAGTTCAAATCTCGGTGGAACCTTGAAGGTCCTCCAATGATAGCTGTCTGTTTTTTGCGCTTTTTGCAGTGTGCAGTGTTTCTTGATATATTGCAACAAACCTTCCACTGATGATGAATATCAATCATCATAGAAGGCTTTTGACCATATCTTGAGCTTGTACACAAGTACTTAGTTCCGCATTACCTGTAGAAACCTCAAACGCGTCATTTTAGCCATGTTGTCTTACCTTTTTATACAACCTTAAGTGAGACAAAACTCAACACAGTCTGTTTTATTTTGACTTTGTGGCCTAAACGATAAGGATTTTGACTTCGGGTCAGAAGATTAAGAGTTTCGGTCCCTTCGTGGTTGTTTATATTTTGTAGTATTAATTGTCAGTCCCTTCACTTGTAAAAAAAAAAAAAAACTGTTAAGTCTGCAAAATGACAGGAGAGAATTCACCATCATGGTGGAAAGCCATTGTACTTAACTCATCGTTTTTTCAATTTATCTTTATTTATTTCATCATTTTCTTTTGGAAGACAGGTGACTGTTGAAGGGGTTCCATGGTGTAAAGGTTAGCACTCTGGGCTCTGAATCCAGCGATCCGAGTTCAAATCTCGGTGGAACCTTGAAGGTCCTTCAATGATAGCTGTCTGATTTTTTGCGCTTTTGAAGTGAGCAGGGTGTTTCTTGATATATTGCAACAAACCTTCCACTGATGATGAATATCAATCATCATAGAAGGCTTTTGACCATATCTTGAGCTTGTACACAAGTACTTAGTTCCGCATTACCTGTAGAAACCTCAAACGCGTCATTTTAGCCATGTTGTCTTACCTTTTTATACAACCTTAAGTGAGACAAAACTCAACACAGTCTGTTTTTTTTGACTTTGTGGCCTAAATTGATAAGGATTTTGATTTTGGGTCAGAAGATTAAGAGTTTTCGGTCCCTTCGTGGTTGTTTATATTTTGTAGTATTAATTGTCAGTCCCTTCACTTGTAAAAAAAACTGTTAAGTCTGCAAAATGACAGGAGAGAATTCACCATCATGGTGGAAAGCCATTGTACTTAACTCATCGTTTTTTCAATTTAGCTTTATTTATTTCATCATTTTCTTTTGGAAGACAGTTGAATATTCAAGGGGTTCCATGGTGTAAAGGTTAGCACTCTGGGCTCTGAATCCAGCGATCCGAGTTCAAATCTCGGTGGAACCTTGAAGGTCCTGCAATGATAGCTGTCTGTTTTTTGGCGCTTTTGCAGTGTGCAGTGTTTCTTGATATATTGCAACAAACCTTCCACTGATGATGAATATCAATCATCATAGAAGGCTTTTGACCATATCTTGAGCTTGTACACAAGTACTTAGTTCCGCATTACCTGTAGAAACCTCAAACGCGTCATTTTAGCCATGTTGTCTTACCTTTTTATACAACCTTAAGTGAGACAAAAACTCAACACAGTCTGTTTTATTTTGACCTTGTGGCCTAATTGATAAGGATTTTGATTTCGGGTCAGAAGATTAAGAGTTTCGGTCCCTTCGTGGTTGTTTATATTTTGTAGTATTAATTGTCAGTCCCTTCACTTGTAAAAAAAACTGTTAAGTCTGCAAAAATGAGGAGAGAATTCACCATCATGGTGGAAAGCCATTGTACTTAACTCATCGTTTTTTCAATTTAGCTTTATTTATTTCATCATTTTTTTTTGGAAGACAGTTGAATATTCAAGGGGTTCCATGGTGTAAAGGTTAGCACTCTGGGCTCTGAATCCAGCGATCCGAGTTCAAATCTCGGTGGAACCTTGAAGGTCCTCCAATGATAGCTGTCTGTTTTTTTGCGCTTTTTGCAGTGTGCAGTGTTTCTTGATATATTGCAACAAACCTTCCACTGATGATGAATATCAATCATCATAGAAGGCTTTTGACCATATCTTGAGCTTGTACACTTTAGTTCCGCATTACCTGTAGAAACCTCAAACGCGTCATTTTAGCCATGTTGTCTTACCTTTTATACAACCTGTGAGACAAAACTCAACACAGTCTGTTTTATTTTGACCTTGTGGCCTAATTGATAAGGATTTTGACTTCGGGTCAGAAGATTAAAGTTGTCGTGGTTGTTTATACCTTTTAATTGTCAGTCCCTTCACTTGGTAAAAAAACTGTTAAGTGCAAAATGACAAACCATCATGGTGGAAAGCCATTGTACTTAACTCATCGTTTTTTCAATTTAGTTTTATTTATTTCACATTTTTTTTGAAGACAGTTGAATATTCTGTTTTATTTTGACAGTGTGCAGTGTTTCTTTGTGGAATATCAATCATCCTGTACAAAGTTCCGCATTACCTGTGAATCAAACGCGTCATTTTAGCCATGTTGTCTTACCTTTTTATACAACCTTAAGTGAGACAAAACTCAACACAGTCTGTTTTATTTTGACTTTGTGGTCAGAAGATTAAGAGATTTTCGGTCCCTTCGTGGTTGTTTATATTTTGTAGTATTAATTGTCAGTCCCTTCACTGTAAAAAAAAAAAACTGTTAAGTCTGCAAAATGACAGGAGAGAATTCACCATCATGGTGGAAAGCCATTGTACTTAACTCATCGTTTTTTCAATTTTTTCAATTTTAGCTTTATTTATTTCATCATTTTCTTTTGGAAGACAGTTGAATATTCAAGGGGTTCCATGGTGTAAAGGTTAGCACTCTGGGCTCTGAATCCAGCGATCCGAGTTCAAATCTCGGTGGAACCTTGAAGGTCCTTCAATGATAGCTGTCTGATTTTTTGCTTTTTGAAGTGTGCAGTGTTTCTTGATATATTGCAACAAACCTTCCACTGATGATGAATATCAATCATCATAGAAGGCTTTTGACCATATCTTGAGCTTGTACACAAGTACTTAGTTCCGCATTACCTGTAGAAACCTCAAACGCGTCATTTTAGCCATGTTGTCTTACCTTTTATACAACCTTAAGTGAGACAAAACTCAACACAGTCTGTTTTATTTTGACCTTTGTGGCCTAAATGATAAGGATTTTGACTTCGGGTCAGAAGATTAAGAGTTTCGGTCCCTTCGTGGTTGTTTATATTTTGTAGTATTAATTGTCAGTCCCTTCACTTGTAAAAAAAAACTGTTAAGTCTGCAAAATGACAGGAGAGAATTCACCATCATGGTGGAAAGCCATGAAAGCCATTGTACTTAACTCATCGTTTTTTCAATTTAGTTTTATTTATTTCATCATTTTCTTTTGGAAGACAGTTGAATATTCAAGAGGTTCCATGGTGTAAAGGTTAGCACTCTGGGCTCTGAATCCAGCGATCCGAGTTCAAATCTCGGTGGAACCTTGAAGGTCCTGCAATGATAGCTGTCTGTTTTTTTGCGCTTTTGCAGTGTGCAGTGTTTCTTGATATATTGCAACAAACCTTCCACTGATGATGAATATCAATCATCATAGAAGGCTTTTGACCATATCTTGAGCTTGTACACAAGTACTTAGTTCCGCATTACCTGTAGAAACCTCAAACGCGTCATTTTAGCCATGTTGTCTTACCTTTTTATACAACCTTAAGTGAGACAAAACTCAACACAGTCTGTTTTATTTTGACCTTGTGGCCTAATTGATAAGGATTTTGATTTCGGGTCAGAAGATTAAGAGTTTCGGTCCCTTCGTGGTTGTTTATATTTTGTAGTATTAATTGTCAGTCCCTTCACTAAAAAAAAAAACTGTTAAGTCTGCAAAATGACAGGAGAGAATTCACCATCATGGTGGAAAGCCATTGTACTTAACTCATCGTTTTTTCAATTTAGCTTTATTTATTTCATCATTTTCTTTTGGAAGACAGTTGAATATTCAAGGGGTTCCATGGTGTAAAGGTTAGCACTCTGGGCTCTGAATCCAGCGATCCGAGTTCAAATCTCGGTGGAACCTTGAAAGGTCCTTCAATGATAGCTGTCTGTTTTTTTGCGCTTTTTGCAGTGTGCAGTGTTTCTTGATATATTGCAACAAACCTTCCACTGATGATGAATATCAATCATCATAGAAGCTTTTGACCATATCTTGAGCTTGTACACAAGTACTTAGTTCCGCATTACCTGTAGAAACCTCAAATGCGTCATTTTAGCCATGTTGTCTTACCTTTTATACAACCTTAAGTGAGACAAATCAATTTAGCTTTATTTATTTCATCATTTTCTTTTGGAAGACAGTTGAATATTCAAGGGGTTCCATGGTGTAAAGGTTAGTGTGACAGTGCGCTCCTAGACAAGGTACTACGGTAAAGTAAATAGGAGGCCGGAGGTTGAAATGGGGAAGTGGAGCGCCAATCTTGTCAGATCACAATCAGGTGTGCACGCCGGAGCAGCACCAGCAGAGAGGTGCATTGTTTGTTCAGTGTAAGCTTGCTGACTGCAAAGAGAAACCTACGTTGGTGGGCGCTTTTCATCACATTCTTTGGATTAGCCTTTGTCACTGTTTCCTTACTATTATTGAGGTGAACCAATGCAACTTTAACATTATGATCTGCTACTGAGAGAACTTGAACTATGAACTTAAGTTCTATGAACTTTTAATTGTTAAATAAACTTTTGAACTTTTACAAGACTCTCAGTGCCTCTTTGATGAGGAGAACCTAGAATTACTGGAGGTTACAGTTTGGCGTCACGAACAGTGGTTCACAGCAGATTAGGGTTCGCTAAAGGAAACAGTGGCATAGGCTGAAGACTTCAGCTGGAGGTGGAATAGACTCTCTGGCTCATCATGTCGGCCCAGGAGCTGGAGAAGGAGCTGGACGATTTGAAGAAAATACTGGTAGCTGAAAAGGAGCAGATGACCCAGCTAAAGGACAGAAATGAGGAACTCTCAGCCAAATTGGCAGAGGCAGAGGCCAAACCGTCCTCACGTGAACTACAGGACGGGCCACCTCCACCTGCACCCGCAGCTAAGTCTACGGCTCCAGTGACCATGGTTCCAGCTGTTGAACTGGTGTATGTGCCAAAAGATAGGAAGGGTACCATGTTTTCTGGTCATGCGGGTGCTATTTCATATTACGAATGGGTGGATGATGTTCAGGGCTCTGTGAATTTTGACAGGTATACCCCTAGAGAGCAGGCAGCTTACCTCTATGGCCACCTTGAAGGGGAAGCACAGCAGGAGATAAGACATTGTCGGAGTGAGGTAAGGAGAGACCCAGCACTACTATTGGAAACCCTAGAGGAAGCTTATGGACACCCATGCTCTTTAACTCAGGCCCAGAAATGTTTTTTTGATAGGAAGCAGAGAGAAGGGGAGAGCCTGAGAGAGTATTCACATGCACTGCTGTCATTAGCTGAAGGGATAAACCGTTGTAGTAAGGAGGTAGATTTGTGTTCGAGCAGGCGGTAGGGAATCAGTTTGCAGAGAACGTTAGGGACCCTGCTCTCCGTAGGGGAACTAAAAAAAACTCCTTAGACAGGATCCTAAGATGAAGTTTTTAACCCTTCGTCGGGAGGCCATTCTGTTAGCGGAGGAGGACTCACTGAAAGGGAAGGCAGCATACGCTTCTGCAGCAGGAGCAGGGGTAGCAGACGGTGCTAATGTTGTCTCTAAACCAGACCCTCTTTTGTGTGAGCTCAGGAGGCCATGAAGAAGCAGGAGGAGAGGATGGAGATCCTAACCCAGAAGCTAGAGCAGCTGCAGGCGGGGAGGAGAGGCCAGCGCCGCCTAGGCAGGAGCCCAGGTATGACCCCTCTGGGAGACCAATATGCTTTAGATGTGAGCGGGCTGGGCATATAGCTAGGTTCTGTGATGTTAAGACCAACCAGGGTACCAGTAAAGCAGCTCCAGCCCCAGGTGTGGTAGCAGTTACTCAGGAGCTGCAGGGAAACTTTCGCCCCCTGTAGCGAGGGACCAAACTACAGGTGGGGAGCTGCTAGGTCCCAGGGATACAGTTGAGGAGGCAGTCAGCACTTTAATAGGGCCTACCCTGTTATCCAGGTCAATATGGGGAGTGCAGGTACCATGTCTAGTGGACACAGGTTCAAATGTCACCATGATTACTGAGAGTTTTTTAGAGAGCACTTTGAAAGTAAGGGAGAGTGTGCTTTAAATGAATGTGGGTGGCTGACTCTTAAAGCAGTAAATGGAATGTCAATGCCTTATTTGGGTTACATGCAACTGGATGTGGAAATCATGGGTAAAATACTCCCCCAGTGTGGTGTTCTGGTGGTACAAGATCCCTCTGACCCTGTCACGAAACTGGAAAAAGCAAAAATCCCGGCCTAGTTGGCATGAACATAATAAAAGATTGCAGTGGAATTTTGTCATGTCATTCGGGGTGGGGACAGCTAAACAATCAGGGGGGTCAAGGAAGGGTTTGCGAAAGTGTTAGCCTCCTCTGATGTGGTGGTGGCAGCAGGGTCCATGTGTTTTATACCAGCTACAGGGCCCCAGTGTAACAATTACTCTGGGGCAGGCACGGGCATTGTTGGCTCAATATGCAGATGTGTTTGCATTTAGTGATGAGGAGTTGGGGTACTGACGTTATACAGCATGAGATTCCACTGACAGATGAGACACCAGTACGTCAGAGATATCGAAGGTTACCCCTAGTCAGTATGAGCAAGTAAAGGCCCACATTAGACTGCTGTTGGAGCAGGGAGTGATTAGGGAAAGTAGTAGCCCCTATTCCTCACCCCTGGTCATTGTAAAAGAAGGACGGCAGGCTAAGGATGTGTGTTGACTACCGCCCATTAAATTGGAAGACCAGGAAAGATGCATATCCTCTACCCAGGATAGAGGAGTCCTTGATGCGTTGCATGGAGCAAAATGGTTTTCGACATTGGATCTGGCCAGTGGATACAATCAAGTCGCAGTGGTTGAGAAGGACCGGCACAAGACTGCTTTTTGTACTCCATTTGGGCTGTATGAATTTAATCGTATGCCATTTGGCTTATGTAACGCTCAGGGACATTTCAACGGCTCATGGAAAGGATTCTGGGTGACCAGCATTTTCAGTCTCTTTTACTTTATTTAGATGATGTGGTCGTTTTTCGCCTTCCTTCGAGCAGCACCTGGCCCGGCTGAGAATAGTGTTGTCCCGGTTTAGGGAGCATGGGTTAAGGTGAAGTGGAGTAAGTGCTCCTTATTCCAGCACAAGGTGAACTACCTGGGGCATGTCATTTCCGAGGAGGGGTGTCCACCAACCCAGAGAAGATTCAGGCAGTAGGAGAGTGGCCACATCCACAGAACTATACAGAACTTATGTCATTTCTTGGATTTGCGGGCTACTACAGGCGCTTTGTGAAGAGCTTCTCCCAGATGGCTGCCCCGTTGCATGTGTTGTCCTCTCTTGCCTCTCCGAAGGGACAGGGTTTGAAACTGAGTAGGTCCCGGTTCCTTGAGTTATGGAATCCCCAGTGCGAGTCTGCATTCCAGAGTTTGAAGCAGAAGTTGATTTCAGCCCTGTGCTGGCTTATGCAGATTTTTCAAAGACATTTTATTTGGAGGTCGATGCAAGCCATCAGGGGCTTGGAGCTGTCTTGTCGCAGGATGGGACTGAGGGGAGAAGGCCGGTCGCCTATGCGGTCGAGGGCCTGCGGCCAGCAGAGAGGAATATGGAGAATTACAGCGCAATGAAGTTAGAGCTCCTGGGGCTAAAGTGGGCTGTGACGGATAAGTTCCGTGAGTACCTGTTGGGCGGAGGTTTACTATCTTTACCGATAACAACCCCCTTAGCCATCTGCAAACTGCTAGGCTTGGAGCTATTGAACAGAGGTGGGTGTCGGAGCTAGCTAGGTTCGATTTTGACATCCAGTATCGGCCGGGCAGGCAGAATGGGAATGCAGACGCTCTCTCTAGGCAGGGCACCCGTCCCAGAGTCTCCGAAGGTGTAGCCACCTTCTTACCTGGGCATGCTGCAGTAGAGGGCCACTCTACCCAGGTGGCGCCAGAGGTGGTGGGTGGTGTCATCTCTGTGAATGAGGTGAGCTGCTCATCCAGTTTCCCAGTGTATTCAGAGGAGGTTTTGTCATCTCAGCAGCAGGTAGACCCGGTCATTAAGGCCTTTGTGAGGTACTGGGCTCAGGGCCGCAAACCAGGGCCTGTTGAGAGGGCCAAGGAGGATAGTCAGACACTGGAGTTGCTGCGGCAGTGGGAGCGGGTAGTTCAGGAAGGGGAGTTTTTATCGGCTGTTCCAGGATACCCGACAGGGACAGGTGAAGCAAGTGGTGTTGCCGTACAGTCTGCAAGGGAGGTATTACAACGAATGCATGAGGGGCATGGACACCAGGGGGTAGAGAGGACCTTCAGGCTGATAAGAGCCCGGTGCTACTGGCCAGGTATGTACCAAGACATTGAGGCCTACTGTAAGCAGTGTAGGAGGTGCATAGTCTCAAAAGCCCCAGTGCCAAGGGTAGTGACGGAGTTGGGAAGCCTCATGGCATCCAGGCCGTTAGAGGTGGTGGTCATGGACTTTACGGTCTTAGAGCCCTCCAGTGATGGCCGCGAAAATGTCCTAATCTTGACTGATGTGTTTTCAAAGTTTACGGTTGCAGTTCCAACGAGGATCAGAAAGCGGTGACGGTGGCTAAATCACTGGTACGGGAGTGGATCCAGAAATACGGTGTCCCTCAGCGGATCCACTCAGACCAAGGAAAGTGTTTTGAGGCAGATATAGTCCATCACCTATGTAAACTATAGAGTATCAAACAGAGCCGTACCACCCCGTACCACCCCCAGGGTAATGGGCAATGTGAGAGGTTTAATCGCACCCTGCATGACCTGCTGAGGACCCTCCCTCCAAACAAGAAGAGGAGATGGGTAGAGCACCTGCCAGAGGTAGTGTTTGCGTATAACACCACAGAGCATGCCAGTACAGGTTATACACCATATTATTTGATGTTTGGGCGGTCTCCTAACCTGCCCATTGACATTCTGTTCGGGGTGGAGGATTACTTTTCAGGGACAGTGGATGACTGGGTCCAGGAGCATCAGAGGCGCCTGCAGACAGCTCATCAGACGGCACGACAGCAGATGGAGCAGGCTGCAGAGGCTCGCAAGAGACAGCATGGCCCTGCAACTCCTGGTCGGAGCTGGAGGTTGGTCAGTTGGTTTACAGGCGGAACCACAATTTCAAGGAAGGCACAAGATTCAGGATCTGTGGATGCCAGTGCCTTTCCGGGTTTTGGCTCAACCCGATGGGAAGAAACCAGTTTATACCGTAGCCCCACTGGATGGGTCGCAGGACCCAATGAATGTCCACCGGATGGAGCTTCGACTGTGTGGTCCAGAGGAATCTGAGGGCCCGGGTCCCGAGAGCCCGGGTCCGGGGGAGGCCCAGGAGGCCGTTGACTCAGAGAGCGAAGCTGTGTTCAGGGTAAAGCGCCCTGGAACGGCGTCTCCAGCCTCGAGCCAGCTGCCGCATGAAGGCAGGGATGCGGTAGGGAGTGAAGTGTCAGCGGAGCAGCAGGAAACGGAATCTGACCCTGAGTATCAAGAGGGGGTGTCAGACTCTGAGCAGCTGGAGAGGGGATCTGAGTCTGAACCGCCTGGGGAGGAGTTGCCGGCACCGGTGCCTCCACCACGGCAGTCTCGGAGGCAGAATGCAGGGAGGCACACGAACCCTTTTAATCTCCCGAGGTCTGCAGTGCGAGGGCGAGGGGTAGAGGAGGGTGCAGTAACTAGTGTAGTCGCACACACTAACCGTCTCTGCCTAGTAGCATTAAAAAACATAGTGGCAAGTTTGATTGCAGAGGTAGGAGTTGTAGTGTAGACCCTAGTGGAAGTGGGGGACATCAGGAAGGAGTGTTGATTTCTTTCAGTGAGTTTTATCATCGGGACGATGATCAGTAAGGGGGGGTGAATGTGACAGTGCGCTCCTAGACAAGGTACTACGGTAAAGTAAATAGGAGGCCGGAGGTTGAAATGGGGAAGTGGAGCGCCAATCTTGTCAGATCACAATCAGGTGTGCACGCCGGAGCAGCACCAGCAGAGAGGTGCATTGTTTGTTCAGTGTAAGCTTGCTGACTGCAAAGAGAAACCTACGTTGGTGGGCGCTTTTCATCACATTCTTTGGATTAGCCTTTGTCACTGTTTCCTTACTATTATTGAGGTGAACCAATGCAACTTTAACATTATGATCTGCTACTGAGAGAACTTGAACTATGAACTTAAGTTCTATGAACTTTTAATTGTTAAATAAACTTTTGAACTTTTTACAAGACTCTCAGTGCCTCTTTGATGAGGAGAACCTAGAATTACTGGAGGTTACAGTTTGGCGTCACGAACAGTGGTTCACAGCAGATTAGGGTTCGCTAAAGGAAACAGTGGCATAGGCTGAAGACTTCAGCTGGAGGTGGAATAGACTCTCTGGCTCATCATGTCGGCCCAGGAGCTGGAGAAGGAGCTGGACGATTTGAAGAAAATACTGGTAGCTGAAAAGGAGCAGATGACCCAGCTAAAGGACAGAAATGAGGAACTCTCAGCCAAATTGGCAGAGGCAGAGGCCAAACCGTCCTCACGTGAACTACAGGACGGGCCACCTCCACCTGCACCCGCAGCTAAGTCTACGGCTCCAGTGACCATGGTTCCAGCTGTTGAACTGGTGTATGTGCCAAAAGATAGGAAGGGTACCATGTTTTCTGGTCATGCGGGTGCTATTTCATATTACGAATGGGTGGATGATGTTCAGGGCTCTGTGAATTTTGACAGGTATACCCCTAGAGAGCAGGCAGCTTACCTCTATGGCCACCTTGAAGGGAAGCACAGCAGGAGATAAGACATTGTCGGAGTGAGGTAAGGAGAGACCCAGCACTACTATTGGAAACCCTAGAGGAAGCTTATGGACACCCATGCTCTTTAACTCAGGCCCAGAAATGTTTTTTGATAGGAAGCAGAGAGAAGGGGAGAGCCTGAGAGAGTATTCACATGCACTGCTGTCATTAGCTGAAGGGATAAACCGTTGTAGTAAGGAGGTAGATTTGTGTTCGGAGCAGGCGGTAGGGAATCAGTTTGCAGAGAACGTTAGGGACCCTGCTCTCCGTAGGGGAACTAAAAAAACTCCTTAGACAGGATCCTAAGATGAA
The DNA here is from genome assembly GCA_029706075.1 of Aldrovandia affinis. Lineage (NCBI taxonomy): Eukaryota > Metazoa > Chordata > Actinopteri > Notacanthiformes > Halosauridae > Aldrovandia > Aldrovandia affinis. The sequence continues at coordinate 23,836 of JAINUG010001160.1, forward strand.
GTTTTTAACCCTTCGTCGGGAGGCCATTCTGTTAGCGGAGGAGGACTCACTGAAAGGGAAGGCAGCATACGCTTCTGCAGCAGGAGCAGGGTAGCAGACGGTGCTAATGTTGTCTCTAAACCAGACCCTCTTTTGTGTGAGCTCAGGAGGCCATGAAGAAGCAGGAGGAGAGGATGGAGATCCTAACCCAGAAGCTAGAGCAGCTGCAGGCGCAGGGAGGAGAGGCCAGCGCCGCCCCAGGCAGGAGCCCAGGTATGACCCCTCTGGGAGACCAATATGCTTTAGATGTGAGCGGGCTGGGCATATAGCTAGGTTCTGTGATGTTAAGACCAACCAGGGTACCAGTAAAGCAGCTCCAGCCCCAGGTGTGGTAGCAGTTACTCAGGAGCTGCAGGAAACTTCGCCCCCTGTAGCGAGGACCAAACTACAGGTGGGAGCTGCTAGGTCCGAGGGATACAGTTGAGGAGGCAGTCAGCACTTTAATAGGGCCTACCCCTGTTATCCAGGTCAATATGGGGGAGTGCAGGTACCATGTCTAGTGGACACAGGTTCAAATGTCACCATGATTACTGAGAGTTTTTAGAGAGCACTTTGAAAGTAAGGGGAGAGGGTGCTTTAAATGAATGTGGGTGGCTGACTCTTAAAGCAGTAAATGGAATGTCAATGCCTTATTTGGGTTACATGCAACTGGATGGAAATCATGGGTAAAATACTCCCCCAGTGTGGTGTTCTGGTGGTACAAGATCCCTCTGACCCTGTCACGAAACTGGAAAAAGCAAAAATCCCCGGCCTAGTTGGCATGAACATAATAAAAGATTGCAGTGGAATTTTGTCATGTCATTCGGGGGTGGGGACAGCTAAACAATCAGGGGGGGTCAAGGAAGGGTTTGCGAAAGTGTTAGCCTCCTCTGATGTGGTGGTGGCAGCAGGGTCCATGTGTTTTATACCAGCTACAGGGCCCCAGTGTAACAATTACTCTGGGGCAGGCACGGGCATTGTTGGCTCAATATGCAGATGTGTTTGCATTTAGTGATGAGGAGTTGGGGGGTACTGACGTTATACAACATGAGATTCCACTGACAGATGAGAAACCAGTACGTCAGAGATATCGAAGGTTACCCCCTAGTCAGTATGAGGAAGTAAAGGCCCACATTAGACTGCTGTTGGAGCAGGGAGTGATTAGGGAAAGTAGTAGCCCCTATTCCTCACCCCTGGTCATTGTAAAAAAGAAGGACGGCAGGCTAAGGATGTGTGTTGACTACCGCCCATTAAATTGGAAGACCAGGAAAGATGCATATCCTCTACCCAGGATAGAGGAGTCCCTTGATGCGTTGCATGGAGCAAAATGGTTTTCGACATTGGATCTGGCCAGTGGATACAATCAAGTCGCAGTGGTTGAGAAGGACCGGCACAAGACTGCTTTTTTGTACTCCATTTGGGCTGTATGAATTTAATCGTATGCCATTTGGCTTATGTAACGCTCAGGGACATTTCAACGGCTCATGGAAAGGATTCTGGGTGACCAGCATTTTCAGTCTCTTTTACTTTATTTAGATGATGTGGTCGTTTTTTCGCCTTCCTTCGAGCAGCACCTGGCCCGGCTGAGAATAGTGTTGTCCCGGTTTAGGGAGCATGGGTTAAAGGTGAAGTGGAGTAAGTGCTCCTTATTCCAGCACAAGGTGAACTACCTGGGGCATGTCATTTCCGAGGAGGGGGTGTCCACCAACCCAGAGAAGATTCAGGCAGTAGGAGAGTGGCCACATCCACAGAACTATACAGAACTTATGTCATTTCTTGGATTTGCGGGCTACTACAGGCGCTTTGTGAAGAGCTTCTCCCAGATGGCTGCCCCGTTGCATGTGTTGTCCTCTCTTGCCTCTCCGAAGGGACAGGGTTTGAAACTGAGTAGGTCCCGGTTCCTTGAGTTATGGAATCCCCAGTGCAGTCTGCATTCAGAGTTTGAAGCAGAAGTTGATTTCAGCCCTGTGCTGGCTTATGCAGATTTTTCAAAGACATTTTATTTGAGGTCGTGCAAGCCATCAGGGGCTTGGGCTGTCTTGTCGCAGGATGGGACTGAGGAGAAGGCCGGTCGCCTATGCGAGTCGAGGCCTGCGGCCAGCAGAGAGGAATATGGAGAATTACAGCGCAATGAAGTTAGAGCTCCTGGGGCTAAAGTGGGCTGTGACGGATAAGTTCCGTGAGTACCTGTTGGGGAGGAGGTTTACTATCTTTACCGATAACAACCCCCTTAGCCATCTGCAAACTGCTAGGCTTGGAGCTATTGAACAGAGGTGGGTGTCGGAGCTAGCTAGGTTCGATTTTGACATCCAGTATCGGCCGGGCAGGCAGAATGGGAATGCAGACGCTCTCTCTAGGCAGGGCACCCGTCCCAGAGTCTCCGAAGGTGTAGCCACCTTCTTACCTGGGCATGCTGCAGTAGAGGGCCACTCTACCCAGGTGGCGCCAGAGGTGGTGGGTGGTGTCATCTCTGTGAATGAGGTGAGCTGCTCATCCAGTTTCCCAGTGTATTCAGAGGAGGTTTTGTCATCTCAGCAGCAGGTAGACCCGGTCATTAAGGCCTTTGTGAGGTACTGGGCTCAGGGCCGCAAACCAGGGCCTGTTGAGAGGGCCAAGGAGGATAGTCAGACACTGGAGTTGCTGCGGCAGTGGGAGGCGGGTAGTTCAGGAAGGGGAGTTTTTATCGGCTGTTCCAGGATACCCGACAGGGACAGGTGAAGCAAGTGGTGTTGCCGTACAGTCTGCAAGGGGAGGTATTACAACGAATGCATGAGGGCATGGACACCAGGGGTAGAGAGGACCTTCAGGCTGATAAAGCCCGGTGCTACTGGCCAGGTATGTACCAAGACATTGAGGCCTACTGTAAGCAGTGTAGGAGGTGCATAGTCTCAAAAGCCCCAGTGCCAAGGGTAGTGACGGAGTTGGGAAGCCTCATGGCATCCAGGCCGTTAGAGGTGGTGGTCATGGACTTTACGGTCTTAGAGCCCTCCAGTGATGGCGCGAAAATGTCCTAATCTTGACTGATGTGTTTTCAAAGTTTACGGTTGCAGTTCCAACGAGGGATCAGAAAGCGGTGACGGTGGCTAAATCACTGGTACGGGAGTGGATCCAGAAATACGGTGTCCCTCAGCGGATCCACTCAGACCAAGGAAAGTGTTTTGAGGCAGATATAGTCCATCACCTATGTAAACTATAGAGTATCAAACAGAGCCGTACCACCCGTACCACCCCCAGGGTAATGGGCAATGTGAGAGGTTTAATCGCACCCTGCATGACCTGCTGAGGACCCTCCCTCCAAACAAGAAGAGGAGATGGGTAGAGCACCTGCCAGAGGTAGTGTTTGCGTATAACACCACAGAGCATGCCAGTACAGGTTATACACCATATTATTTGATGTTTGGGCGGTCTCCTAACCTGCCCATTGACATTCTGTTCGGGTGGAGGATTACTTTTCAGGGACAGTGGATGACTGGGTCCAGGAGCATCAGGCGCCTGCAGACAGCTCATCAGGCGGCACGACAGCAGATGGAGCAGGCTGCAGAGGCTCGCAAGAGACAGCATGGCCCTGCAACTCGCAATTGGAGCTGGAGGTTGGTCAGTTGGTTTACAGGCGGAACCACAATTTCAAGGGAAGGCACAAGATTCAGGATCTGTGGATGCCAGTGCCTTTCCGGTTTTGGCTCAACCCGATGGGAAGAAACCAGTTTATACCGTAGCCCCACTGGATGGGTCGCAGGACCCAATGAATGTCCACCGGATGGAGCTTCGACTGTGTGGTCCAGAGGAATCTGAGGGCCGGGTCCGAGAGCCCGGGTCGGGGAGGCCCAGGAGGCCGTTGACTCAGAGAGCGAAGCTGTGTTCAGGGTAAGCGCCCTGAACAGGCGTCTCCAGCCTCGAGCCAGCTGCCGCATGAAGGCAGGGATGCGGTAGGGAGTGAAGTGTCCGAGCGGAGCAGCAGGAAACGGAATCTGACCCTGAGTATCAAGAGGGGTGTCAGACTCTGAGCAGCTGGAGAGGGATCTGAGTCTGAACCGCCTGGGGAGGAGTTGCCGGCACCGGTGCCTCCACCACGGCAGTCTCGGAGGCAGAATGCAGGAGGCACACGAACCCTTTTAATCTCCCGAGGTCTGCAGTGCGAGGGCGAGGGGTAGAGGAGGGTGCAGTAACTAGTGTAGTCGCACACACTAACCGTCTCTGCCTAGTAGCATTAAAAAACATAGTGGCAAGTTTGATTGCAGAGGTAGGAGTTGTAGTGTGTAGACCCTAGTGGAAGTGGGGGACATCAGGAAGGAGTGTTGATTTCTTTCAGTGAGTTTTATCATCGGGACGATGATCAGTAAGGGTGAATGTGACAGTGCGCTCCTAGACAAGGTACTACGGTAAAAGTAAATAGGAGGCCGGAGGTTGAAATGGGGAAGTGGAGCGCCAATCTTGTCAGATCACAATCAGGTGTGCACGCCGGAGCAGCACCAGCAGAGAGGTGCATTGTTTGTTCAGTGTAAGCTTGCTGACTGCAAAGAGAAACCTACGTTGGTGGGCTTTTCATCACATTCTTTGGATTAGCCTTTGTCACTGTTTCCTTACTATTATTGAGGTGAACCAATGCAACTTTAACATTATGATCTGCTACTGAGAGAACTTTCTTCTATGAACTTTTAATTGTTAAATAAACTTTTGAACTTTTACAAGACTCTCAGTGCCTCTTTGATGAGGAGAACCTAGAATTACTGGAGGTTACATTAGCACTCTGGGCTCTGAATCCAGCGATCCGAGTTCAAATCTCGGTGGAACCTTGAAGGTCCTCCAATGATAGCTGTCTGTTTTTTGCGCTTTTGCAGTGTTCAGTGTTTCTTGATATATTGCAACAAACCTTCCACTGATGATGAATATCAATCATCATAGAAGGCTTTTGACCATATCTTGAGCTTGTACACAAGTACTTAGTTCCCCATTACCTGTAGAAACCTCAAACGCGTCATTTTAGCCATGTTGTCTTACCTTTTTATACAACCTTAAGTGAGACAAAACTCGACACAATCTGTTATATTTTTACTTTGTGGCCTAATTGATAAGGATTTTGACTTCGGGTCAGAAGATGAATAGCTTTGTTCCCCTCGTGGTTGTTTATATTTCGTAGTATTAATTGTCAGTCCCTTCACTGGTAAAAAACTGTTAAGTGTTCAAAACGACAGGAGAGTATTCACCATCATGGAGGAAAGCCATTGTATTTAGCTCATCATTTTTTGAATTTAGCTTTTTTTGTTTTATCATTTTCTTTGGAAGGACAGGTGACTGTGTAATGGGTTCCATGGTGTGAAGGTTAGCGCTCTGAATCCAGCGATCCGAGTTCAAATCTCGGTGGAACCTTGAAGGTCCTTCAATGATAGCTGTCTGATCTTTGCGCTTTATGAAGTGAGCAGTGTCTCTTGATATATTGCAACAAACCTTGCACTGATGATGAATATCAATCATCATAGAAGGCTTTTGACCATATCTTGAGCTTGCACACAAGTACTTAGTTCCGCATTACCTGTAGAAACCTCAAATGCGCACTTTTACGCATGTTGTCTTACCTTATATACAACCTTATGTGAGACAAACCTCGACTTCACCATTTCTATGTTGACCGCGTGGCCTAATGGATAAGGCATCTGACTTCAGATCAGAAGATTAAGGGTTAGAGTCCCTTTGTGGTTGTTGGAATTTCGTAATATTAATAGTCAGTCACTTCACTTGTTAAAAAAAACAGATGAGTGTTCAAAACGACAGTAGAGATTATACTGTTGTGCTGGTAAGCCATTATCTTTAACTCTTATCAGTTTAGCTTTTTTAATTTTATAATTTTATTTTGAGGGACAGAAGTGTGTGTGAAGGATTCCATGCTGTAAAGGCTAGCACTCTGGCCTCTGAATCCAGGGACCCAACTTTAAATCTCTTTGGAACATTGCATTTTCTTGACTGAAAACTGGTTGATCTGTTGCGCTTCATGAAGTGAGCAGTGTTTCTCAATATATTCCAACTAATCTTCCACTTACGATGAATATCAATCATCATAGAAGGCTTTTGAGCAGAACTTGAGTTGCGACACCAGTACTTTGCTCTGTATTGCCTGCAGAAAATTAACTTGTCATTTTTGCATCAATTCTTACCTTTT
>JAINUG010001161.1:0-30003 GCA_029706075.1 Aldrovandia affinis
CCTCATTAACCAGGCCGTTTTCCCGGTCCAAATCGGTCAGAAAAGTCGTTTAAAACAAGGCGAAAACATGCTAACTGGCTATCCATTCAATTCAATGGCAGCGATAGCATAGGCGTGACATTTTCTAATGTAGCGGCGAATCTAGCGGTGTAGTCAGTGTAAAGCATCGCTAGGTATTGGCTTTGACACACCCCCTCATTAACCAGGCCGTTTTCCTGGTCCAAATCGGTCGGAAAAGTAGTTTAAAACAAGTCGGAAACATGCTAACTGGCTATCCATTCAATTCAATGGCAGCGATAGCAGCGACGTGACATTTTCTAATGTAGCGGCGAATCTAGCGGTTTAGTCAGTGTAAAGCATCGCTAGGTATTGGCTTTGACACGCCCCTCATTAACCAGGCTGTTTACCCGGTCCAAATCGGTCCGAAAAGTTGTTTAAAACAAGTCGGAAACATGCTAACTGGCTATCCATTCAATTCAATGACAGCGATAGCATCGGCATGACATTTTGTAATGTAGCGGCGAATCTAGTGGTTTAATCAGTGTAAAGCATCGCTAGGTATTGGCTTTGACACGCCCCCTCATTAACCAGGCCGTTTTCCCGGTCCAAATCGGTCGGAAAAGTCGTTTTAAAACAAGTCGGAAACATGCTAACTGGCTATCCATTCAATTCAATAGCAGCGATAGCAGCGGCGTGACATTTTCTAATGTAGCGGCGAATCTAGTGGTTTAGTCAGTGTAAAGCATCGCTAGGTATTGGCTTTGACACTCCCCCTCATTAACCAGGCCGTTTTCCCGGTCCAAATCGGTCGGAAAAGTACCGTATTGACCCGAATATAAGACAGGGTTTTTTCCCTAGGAAAAAGTCTGAAAAAGTCGCATCGTCTTATATTCGCGCCCCAAATTTTTTAACGTAAATATTCATTCACAACAACAGAGGGCGCCAAAGGACTGTTCCCCAAGCCAGCCACTGTGTTTCTCCGTCCACATGTGACCGAAACTCATGCGGCAGCAACCACCGATTGCCATCAGTTGCATTATCCGAGTCACGGCACCAGTTGTAGCGGGTAGTACTCTGCTCTGCGTTGGGTTTAAATCAATGATGTCCAGTCGCTGCTGTCTTTGGCTCTTAGCCATTTATTGTCGGCAGTAGCGTCATTTCAGCAAAAGCCAAGGTATGGCAAGGGAAGGTGTGTGGGGGGACGGGACATTTTTTGTCAAATCAGTTGTGCAATAGTCAATTTTGGTGAGTTGTTTCTGTACAATTTACTTATATATTTAGGTAACATTAATAAACAATGGAGACAACTACAGTATGTAACTAGTAAACCTATTTTTTAATTCAGTGGATCATAATGATGTAATTTTATACAAATCTTTTTTAGTGAAATGTAGTGATAAGCGCTACAGGACCTCATCACGGTAAGGCACGTTAGCTAGCTTGTTAGCTTCACAATCGCGGGTGACGTTAAGTCCGGTTTTTCACTAAAATAACATAGAACGTGTTCGTATTGACACAAAATGACATGGACTTGTTCATGAATATGTTACATTTTAATTAACAGTATTATGGCGTTTATACAGTTTGTATAAAATAAAAAATGTGGCTAGAAGCCAAGGTATGGCAGGTGCCATACCTTGCCATACCAAAACGACGCCCTGATTGTCGGGTTCCACAATCTGGTAACAGATGAACATTATCAGGACCCATACGTCTCGTGCGCAGCTTTCATACACGTTGCCTGGCCCGGTAACCTCATGTAACAACTCGGCCTTCATATAAAAACAATAGATTGTATATTACACAAACACTGTACCTGGTAACAGATGAACATTATCAGGACCCATACGTCTCGTGCGCAGCTTTCATACACGTTGCGTGGCTAACAAAGAAAAGGAGGATTAGTCTAGCAATAGCCTGCTGGCTAGCTAGCTAGCTAACTTACGAATGGCTAACGTCACCAAATGAAATCAAAATAATTATCATAAACCATATTACAGGTCTCCAGAATATTAAACAAACACTACGCAATAATTATAAACAATAAAAGTTAAAATTTTACATTCGCCACATTAATTAATGTAAAACAACAGGTGCTTAACATTTCACTACCTACTCCGGCAACCTCATGTAACTGGGCAGAGTAAAGGGGTCTCGTGCCCAGACCTCGAGGGCACAAGGGGCGGTCCTACTACAATTCCCGCTCATGGCAAGGGAATCATCTAATCTGTTACACACACACACACGCAGTGACAGGTGCCTGGAGAGATGGAGAGACAAGCGGACCCGCTCGAACAAAGTGTCTCTAAAGTTGGTCAAGTTAACAAACAACAGAGGAGGAGTTACGATGCCAATTTTAAGATGATGGTGATCAATGAAGCAGAGTCATCAAACAACTGTCGAGCAGCCAAGAAATATGACATTACAGAGTGTAATGTTAGAAGATGGCGAGCCCAAAAAGACCGTCTTAAGAATGCAAATAGTCAGAGAAAGCTAATCGCGATCCCAAAGCGGCCGCTTCCAGGAGATTGACAAGAGGGTGTGTGAATACGTGACTGAAAAACGTAACGACGGTATGCCCATTACCAGAGCTGTCATTCAGCTCAAAGCCTTGGAAATCGCCAAAGACCTCAACATACCACCTACCGAGTTCAAAGCTAGCTTCGGCTGGTGTAGAAGAATGATGCGACGTAACGGGCTGTCACTGCGACGCAGGACAAGCCTGGCCCAGCGCCTGCCCTCCGACTTCAGAGAAAAGTTACTGTCTTATCAGCGCTATGTGATCAAATTAAGGAAGAAGCACTCATATCCCCTGGATCAGATGGGCAATGCTGATCAAACGCCTGTGTTTTTGACATGCCAACATCTGTCACTGTGCATAAGAAAGGTGACAAATCAGTGATTGTGAGGTCTACTGGCAACGAGAAGAGCCGAGTCACTCTCATGTTGGCGTGCCTCGCAGATGGAACCAAACTCCCCGTGCCTCATTTTGAAACGCAAGACCGTACCTAAAGAAGCAATGCCAGCTGGCATTATCGTACGTGCACAGGCAAAGGGCTGGATGGAGACTGAGCTTGTGGTGGATTGGCTCAAGGTTGTGTGGGGCAGACGGCGTGGCGGACTAAGAAAGAGGAGGAATATGCTGGTTTTGGATGCTTTCCGTGGACACTTGACTGAGCCAGTCAAAAAGCAAGTGAAAGCGATGAATGGCGACCTAGTGATCATACCGGGCGGAATGACAAGTCAGCTACAGGTGTTGGATGTGGTCGTTAACAAGCCATTCAAGTATCATCTGCGCAAGAGATACACAGAGTGGCTCCTGGCTGGTAATCATGCACTGACACCGTCTGGAAAAATTCAGAAGCCTTCAGTACGTCAGCTCTGTGAATGGATCCTCCAAGCATGGGCTGACGTTTCCCAGAGAGCATCGTCAACGGGTTCAAGAAATGCTGCATATCAAATGCCATGGATGGCAGCGAGGATGACGTGTTGTGGGAGGAGGCGGAGCCGGGGGATGCCCAACCAGAGAAAGTGAGTGACGAGTCTGACGACAGCGAGAGTGGACCCAGCGATGCAGAAGATGCAGCTCAATGAGAAGACGTCTATGATGTGAGGAATAGACATTTTGCACTGTTGTTTTATTGCACTGTTTTATTGCACAAGTTAGGCCAATGTGCCCCACTGTTTCATTGCTGTAACGATTCGACCGGCAATCCAAAATGTACGATAAAGTTGATTCTTGTTTTTGTTTAATATTATAGTTCCTCTGTTTAGTTAAATCCGTGTTTTGGATTACGTTTTGGATTTGCTGCTTAGCTAGCTTTGTTTGTTCCAGTTCGTTTATCATTTTGGTTTGTTTGGTTAGTTATTTGCGTGTCGCCACAGACATTGTTTTGCTTACGTTTGTGGAAAATAAATACCATAAACGTATTTCCGTATTTTGGGTCTCTTTCGCGCCTGCATTTGGTTCCACCCCTACTACACTCCTGACAATTGTACTACTGTTTTATTGCAATCTAGACAATTGTTGAATATTGAAAACATGATTTTACCAAAAGATGTTACAAACAGCCTACATTGTTTTGTTCAATGTGAAGACAAATAAAATGATTTTCTTTATACAAACAAGATTTGGTCTTCAAAAAATTATTTTTCCAAAAATGAGTCTTGAAAAAGGGGGGTCGTCTTATAATCGGGGTCGTCTTATATTCGGGTCAATACGGTAGTTTAAAACAAGTCGGAAACATGCTAACTGGCTATCCATTCAATTCAATGGCAGCGATAGCAGTGGCGTGACATTTTCTAATGTAGCGGCGAATCTAGCGGTTTAGTCAGTGTAAAGCATCACTAGGTATTGGCTTTGACACGCCCCTCATTAACCAGGCCGTTTTCCGGTCTAAATCGGTCGGAAAAGTAGTTTAAAACAAGTCGGAAACATGGTAACTGGCTATCCATTCAATTCAATGGCAGCGATAGCATCGGCGTGACATTTTGTAATGTAGCGGCGAATCTAGCGGTTTAGTCAGTGTAAAGCATCGCTAGGTATTGGCTTTGACACGCCCCCTCATTAACCAGGCCGTTTTCCGGTCCAAATCGGTCGGAAAAGTAGTTTAAAACAAGTCGGAAACATGCTAACTGGCTATCCATTCAATTCAATGGCAGCGATAGCATCGGCGTGACATTTTCTAATGTAGCGGCGAATCTAGCGGTTTAGTCAGTGTAAAGCATCGCTAGGTATTGGCTTTGACACGCCCCCTCATTAACCAGGCCGTTTTCCCGGTCCAAATCGGTCGGAAAAGTAGTTTAAAACAAGTCGGAAACATGCTAACTGGCTATAGATTCAATTCAATGGCAGCGATAGCAGTGGCGTGACATTTTATAATGTAGCGGCGAATCTAGCGGTTTAGTCAGTGTAAAGCATCACTAGGTATTGGCTTTGACACCCCCTCATTAACCAGGCCGTTTTCCCGGTCCAAATCGGTCGGAAAAGTAGTTTAAAACAAGTCGGAAACATGCTAACTGGCTATCCATTCAATTCAATGGCAGCGATAGCAGTGGCGTGACATTTTCTAATGTAGCGGCGAATCTAGCGGTTTAGTCAGTGTAAAGCATCACTAGGTATTGGCTTTGACATGCCCTCATTAAAGGCCGTTTTCCCGGTCCAAATCGGTAAAGGAAAAAAATATATATAAAAAAAATTTTCCAAAAAAGTGACCAAAAAAAAAAAAATATATATATATTGACCAAAAAAATTTGACCGAATATAAGACATATATATATAAAAAAATTTTTCCCTAGGAAAAAGTCTGAAAAAGTCGCATCGTCTTATATTCGGGTTTTTTCCCAAATTTTTTAACGTAAATATTCATTCACAACAACAGAGGGCGCCAAAGGACTGTTCCCCAAGCCAGCCACTGTGTTTCTCCGTCCACATGTGACCGAAACTCATGCGGCAGCAACCACCGATTGCCATCAGTTGCATTATCCGAGTCACGGCACCAGTTGTAGCGGGTAGTACTCTGCTCTGCGTTGGGTTTAAGTCAATGATGTCCAGTCGCTGCTGTCTTTGGCTCTTAGCCATTTATTGTCGGCAGTAGCGCTATTTCAGCAAAAGCCAAGGTATGGCAAGGGAAGGTGTGTGGGGGGACGGGACATTTTTTTGTCAAATCAGTTGTGCAATAGTCAATTTTGGTGAGTTGTTTCTGTACAATTTACTTATATATTTAGGTAACATTAATAAACAATGGAGACAACTACAGTATGTAACTAGTAAACCTATTTTTTAATTCCAGTGGATCATAATGATGTAATTTTATACAAATCTTTTTTAGTGAAATGTAGTGATAAAGCTACAGGACCTCATCACGGTAAGGCACGTTAGCTAGCTTGTTAGCTTCACAATCGCGGGTGACGTTAAGTCCGGGTTTTTCACTAAAATAACATAGAACGTGTTCGTATTGACACAAAATGACATGGACTTGTTCATGAATATGTTACATTTTAATTAACAGTATTATGGCGTTTATACAGTTTGTATAAAATAAAAAATGTGGCTAGAAGCCAAGGTATGGCAGGTGCCATACCTTGCCATACCAAAACGACGCCCCTGATTGTCGGGTTCCACAATCTGGTAACAGATGAACATTATCAGGACCCATACGTCTCAGGCGCAGCTTTCATACACGTTGCCTGGCCCGGTAACCTCATGTAACAACTCGGCCTTCATATAAAAACAATAGATTGTACATTACACAAACACTGTACCTGGTAACAGATGAACATTATCAGGACCCATACGCCTCGTGCGCAGCTTTCATACACGTTGCGTGGCTAACAAAGAAAAGGAGGATTAGTCTAGCAATAGCCTGCTGGCTAGCTAGCTAGCTAACTTACGAATGGCTAACGTCACCAAATGAAATCAAAATAATTATCATAAACCATATTACAGGTCTCCAGAATATTAAACAAACACTACGCAATAATTATAAACAATAAAAAGTTAAAATTTTACATTCGCCACATTAATTAATGTAAAACAACAGGTGCTTAACATTTCACTACCTACTCCGGCAACCTCATGTAACTGGGCAGAGTAAAGGGGTCTCGTGCCCAGACCTCGAGGGCACAAGGGGCGGTCCTACTACAATTCCCGCTCATGGCAAGGGAATCATCTAATCTGTTACACACACACACACGCAGTGACAGGTGCCTGGAGAGATGGAGAGACAAGCGGACCCGCTCGAACAAAGTGGCTCTAAAGTTGGTCAAGTTAACAAACAACAGAGGAGGAGTTACGATGCCAATTTTAAGATGATGGTGATCAATGAAGCAGAGTCATCAAACAACTGTCGAGCAGCCAAGAAATATGACATTACAGAGTGTAATGTTAGAAGATGGCGAGCCCAAAAAGACCGTCTTAAGAATGCAAATAGTCAGAGAAAAGCTAATCGCGGTCCGCAAAGCCGCCTTCCAGGAGATTGACAAGAGGGTGTGTGAATACGTGACTGAAAAACGTAACGACGGTATGCCCATTACCAGAGCTGTCATTCAGCTCAAAGCCTTGGAAATCGCCAAAGACCTCAACATACCACCTACCGAGTTCAAAGCTAGCTTCGGCTGGTGTAGAAGAATGATGCGACGTAACGGGCTGTCACTGCGACGCAGGACAAGCCTGGCCCAGCGCCTGCCCTCCGACTTCAGAGAAAAGTTACTGTCTTATCAGCGCTATGTGATCAAATTAAGGAAGAAGCACTCATATCCCCTGGATCAGATGGGCAATGCTGATCAAACGCCTGTGTTTTTTGACATGCCAACATCTGTCACTGTGCATAAGAAAGGTGACAAATCAGTGATTGTGAGGTCTACTGGCAACGAGAAGAGCCGAGTCACTCTCATGTTGGCGTGCCTCGCAGATGGAACCAAACTCCCCCCGTACCTCATTTTGAAACGCAAGACCGTACCTAAAGAAGCAATGCCAGCTGGCATTATCGTACGTGCACAGGCAAAGGGCTGGATGGAGACTGAGCTTGTGGTGGATTGGCTCAAGGTTGTGTGGGGCAGACGGCGTGGCGGACTAAGAAAGAGGAGGAATATGCTGGTTTTGGATGCTTTCGTGGACACTTGACTGAGCCAGTCAAAAGCAAGTGAAAGCGATGAATGGCGACCTAGTGATCATACCGGGCGGAATGACAAGTCAGCTACAGGTGTTGGATGTGGTCGTTAACAAGCCATTCAAGTATCATCTGCGCAAGAGATACACAGAGTGGCTCCTGGCTGGTAATCATGCACTGACACCGTCTGGAAAAATTCAGAAGCCTTCAGTACGTCAGCTCTGTGAATGGATCCTCCAAGCATGGGCTGACGTTTCCCCAGAGAGCATCGTCAACGGGTTCAAGAAATGCTGCATATCAAATGCCATGGATGGCAGCGAGGATGACGTGTTGTGGGAGGAGGCGGAGCCGGGGATGCCCAACCAGAGAAAGTGAGTGACGAGTCTGACGACAGCGAGAGTGGACCCAGCGATGCAGAAGATGCAGCTCAATGAGAAGACGTCTATGATGTGAGGAATAGACATTTTGCACTGTTGTTTTATTGCACTGTTTTATTGCACAAGTTAGGCCAATGTGCCCCACTGTTTCATTGCTGTAACGATTCGACCGGCAATCCAAAATGTACGATAAAGTTGATTCTTGTTTTTGTTTAATATTATAGTTCCTCTGTTTAGTTAAATCCGTGTTTTGGATTACGTTTTGGATTTGCTGCTTAGCTAGCTTTGTTTGTTCCAGTTCGTTTATCATTTTGGTTTGTTTGGTTAGTTATTTTGTGTCGCCACAGACATTGTTTTGCTTACGTTTGTGGAAAATAAATACCATAAACGTATTTCCGTATTTTGGGTCTCTTTCGCGCCTGCATTTGGTTCCACCCCTACTACACTCCTGACAATTGTACTACTGTTTTATTGCAATCTAGACAATTGTTGAATATTGAAAACATGATTTTACCAAAAGATGTTACAAACAGCCTACATTGTTTTGTTCAATGTGAAGACAAATAAAATGATTTTCTTTATACAAACAAGATTTGGTCTTCAAAAATTATTTTTCCAAAAATGAGTCTTGAAAAAGGGGGTCGTCTTATAATCGGGGTCATCTTATATTCGGGTCAATACGGTAGTTTAAAACAAGTCGGAAACATGCTAACTGGCTATCCATTCAATTCAATGGCAGCGATAGCAAAAATGGCGTGACATTTTCTAATGTAGCATCGGACATTTTGTAATCTAGAATCTAGGTGTAGTCAGTGTAAAGCATCACTAGGTATTGGCTTTGACACGCCCCCTCATTAACCAGGCCGTTTTCCGGTCCAAATCGGTCGGAAAAGTAGTTTAAAACAAGTCGGAAACATGGTAACTGGCTATCCATTCAATTCAATGGCAGCGATAGCATCGGCGTGACATTTTGTAATGTAGCGGCGAATCTAGCGGTTTAGTCAGTGTAAAGCATCGCTAGGTATTGGCTTTGACACCCCCTCATTAACCAGGCCGTTTTCCCGGTCCAAATCGGTCGGAAAAGTAGTTTAAAACAAGTCGGAAACATGCTAACTGGCTATCCATTCAATTCAATGGCAGCGATAGCATCGGCGTGACATTTTCTAATGTAGCGGCGATTCTAGCGGTTTAGTCAGTGTAAAGCATCGCTAGGTATTGGCTTTGACACGCCCCCTCATTAACCAGGCCGTTTTCCCGGTCCAAATCGGTCGGAAAAGTAGTTTAAAACAAGTCGGAAACATGCTAACTGGCTATAGATTCAATTCAATGGCAGCTGTCGTAGAATTCGAACGCTGCCCCAAAACAGCACAATCGTCAGAGTCTGAGGTAAATACGGTTTATTGTATATAACACAAGTTAGATACAACAACCTGGCTGAATTTGCGCAAAAACAGTTGCCCCCTCTTCCGTGCACACATTTTTAATCTCCTCAATTCCTCCTTGGAGGTTGGCCACCACGCCCCCCTGGCTCAACCCCTCCCTCTGACTTCGTAGAGGCCCATCCTTCTGAGGCCCCTTCAACTTCGCCTTTTTCATTCTTTCCCCATTTAACAGATTAATAAAAGGATAAACAGACATAGCCAAATCTTGAGCAAACATACACAGACTTAGGCAGAAATGACCAGCCTTGGGCTGGCATACACGGCCCTAAACAAATATAACCAACCTTGAGCTGCCCCAACTGTGTATTATGCCTTTGCTTAAATTGTTTAACTTAATAACAGCTTTATTAATACAGGAATACATTTTTGCCCCATACTTTATTCAATGGCCTAATGCCAGTGATCTATAATTTTAATATGCTTGTTATGCAGCCCAAATGCTGGCAATATATGTATATACAGGATCTCTATTACAAAGTTAAACATTTAAAGTGTGGTGGAATTTAGCTCTGTCCCTCTCTGCTTAAGAGCAGCGCTTGGCCGGAGCCCATAAATTCAAATGACAGGGGGCCCAGGCTCTAAGGCTCTGGCAGTCCTGCCTGATGATGTGGGAGTTCTGATTGATTAAATCATGAGTGGGGCACCGTCCAACTTCAAGTCTGGTGTCCGACTCCTCTCCCGCGCACATATTTTGTTAGACAGGAATACTTTACGATTGTACTAATGGGTCCGTGGATCTCCAACTCAGATTTACATTTGGTCTCCTCTCTGTGTTCATTGTATTTAAGGCCTGTGATCTGTGCCGCCTGCTCGTGTTTTACGGCCTCAACGTGTCACTTTACCTTATCTACAGACACTATTTATGTTTGTGTGATACTAAAACATCATGCTGGCGGTTATCTGCAGTTAGCCGGCCATACAACCCCAGCCCCAAACAACCCCCTAGAATCACAGAGGCAAAATGTGGGGCCAACGTTAAGACAATGACCTCATACCCTTCAGTAGGCGCTTTCATCCAGAACGGCTCACAACAGAGAGTACACACATTCCACGGCGATGTGGTCCCATTGCATTATACAGGAATATAATAATACAATGCTTCACCTGGGAATTGGCGTCTGAGTCACAAGTCCTGTTTCCTACCCCCTACTGTCCTATCTTCTCAAAAAATCCACCACATTCCCCCCTCTGTGACTTACAAGTCACAGTCATACATATCATGCCAACAAAATAGAATAAACCTGATCAGCTCACATCGGCTCGTTGATGAGTAAATAACTCAACAGATTCCCTAGTGGCCACTCTGTTGCTTCTCTTGCGCCACTAGTAAACCGATTAGCCCAGCAGCCGTTACTCAGGCTGCGCCCGCACGACTTAGTCAGACTCAAGCTTTGCTGCAGAACGTTGCCAGGGCATGCGAGTACCCTTGTTGTTCATGCATCGTGTGGCCCCCTCCACACTGATACCACCTGTCGTTATGGTGGTAGGAGTCTTCCTTTATCGCTCAGGCCGCCTGCATAACACTTACAGGGTAAATCGTGGCCATAAATTCACAACGATGCTCAATGCAAGCTGAGCTCGGTCTAACCTGATTACATGTTCATTCCTAAGCATCATACATTTAAACCTCATACATGGTTACAGGGATAATAAAACCAGCCAGGGTTTAGTTACATGGGGTTACATATAATTGCTAAGCAGGGTAATGTCTTCTCTTCTTTCATGGTCCTGCGTCGAAACCCTTGGAGCCATGGACAGAGGAGAGGTGGCCTTGCATTCACTCGTTGCAGTTCATGATTTTCTCTGGCAGCATGGGTGTGAGATAACTATGTGTGTGTGTTAATCTATCTGCCATAGGTAAGGGAGCATAAGGCTCTTGTGTGTGTTAATACTTCAGTTCATTTTGCGTATGTATTCAGTGTAAATGTTTTCATCGACCCAGGTGTTCTGCACACCGTAGAGGGTCATTCCTGAGGAGAGGTCGCCTCAGCCCGCATGATGTACAACGTATCGGATCACTGCCCCTCGTCCCGTTGGCGCCGTCTCCTCCATCCGGGCTGTCACCCACGTAGCCGGCCCGGAACCGGGGATCCTCCCCCAGTTTGCTGGCAAGGGGATGGTAGTTCCAGCACTCCCGACCAGCGCCTCCTCTCACACCGTACTCGCAGAGGCGGTTCCCGAACGGGCAATTGAGTGGGTCCCCTCTGGCATTCACCGGGTTTCCTCTCCTGTCTCGATACTGTTGGGTCCTATTTGGATGACATGTACAGTGAAACACCCCACCCCCCTTCGCCGTGCGACGACACGTCCATTGGTTCACTCCATTCCGGGGCAGCAGGCGTGACCCGCTTCACCTCAGCGTCTGCATCTCCCACGTCCTCTATTGGGCCCACTGTAACCAGAAACTGCTCGCTTGTATTTCCTATTATCTTTTATTAGGGATTGGGTAATGGGAATTAAGCAGCATGAGGCAAACAACAACATCACTGGTACCAATCCTATACTCTCTCCTATGTTTTCCCAACGTTACTTTCCAAGATATATTTAACCAACCCCACCCACTTCGCTATTTCTCCTAATGTATTTTAACGTGTTCAGTTCTTATATCCTCCACACTTACGACTGTTCCTTTATTCCTTGTAATGATAATGTTGCGTGGCTACTAAATTTCTGTTGATTGTACCATAAATAGTTTATCCACTCTGCATCTCTTATGACTTGAATCCAAGGAGAAAAATATTGATATAGCATTGATAGTGGGCGCACTCCTTGCCTTATGTTCTGGTGGAACATTCATAGGGGTGTCTAGACAACTTACCTTTACCTTATCCTGCTCTCCCAACTGTGTCTGTTGTCCTGCATCTGCGCTGCTTGTAGGTGTCGCCTCTACCCACCGACTAAGCCTATCCACCACCACTAGCATGTCACTTCTTGCTTTGTTCAATTCGTTCAATCCTCTCCACATAATCTATCATGCATCAGGTGGTGGGAGGTGCCCAATCGGCGCAAAGGTCTTCCTGTTCTTATATGTTACTCAGGTTTCACCCTCTCCTCAGCGTTTGAGCCGCCACCATCCTTGTTAAATAGGGCAACCACCATGTATTCGTACTGCATGTAATTGATGGGACATATATAGTATTACTGATTGCCCCATCGTCAAAGTGGAGGCTTTTTGATAAGTGAATGCAGCTGCGGCCAATCTCTGATAGCTTGGCACCGAACCTTACTTCACAGCATGCATTCCAAAGTAGTTTGCCTGACCTTCCCCTACCCCCTATGGGGTCGTAAGGGCTCTTGATTCACGACCCTTAGTCCCATTTCTTATACCTCGCCTTCCCCGGCCTGGTCAGCGGATCAGGGCGACACGACGTCTTGCTTCCCTTGTTGCTCATCCTGTTGCTCAAATGGACAAAAATAAATTAAAACACCCTTCCTTTTCCCTTTTTACCCGGGCTGTTGCCCTCAATCTTTCACTTTCTACTTACTCAATTCCTTCGCAGTCACATTCGTTTCCCTTCATTCCCATGAGAGTTTTGCTCATAGTCACATTCAATATCATCTTGCCTCGTGTTGTAACTTTATTAATGTTACACTTCTTTACACTGATTTGACCATTCTTATGGTATTGACTCCTACTCCCTTCAAAGTTCCCAACCCTAGACCTTTTCAATCACTTACCCACGAGCGGTAAGTGTCACATACAGTTACTCCGCCCAACTCCTCCTAAACTTCCTCCTTTGCCACTTTTGCACTAGAAAACAGTCCCATGAGCGGGACTATTCTATTGCACTGGTGTTTTGCTTACCTAACGTTAATTGTCCAGAAAACAGTCTCACCCTTTATCTCAGGTCAGGATGGTGTCATCCACCACAGACTCCGCAGCTTCCAATGTGGGGCTTCCAATCCTCCTACGAGAATAGAAGGAGAGGGCTTCCCTGACCACCTATTATGGTCAACCGTGCACTGGACCATTGGAATTGCTGCGGTCCATCTGGCGAATGCCATCCTCCCATCAGTTTAACACAAAAATGGTGTTTAAACCGCTTTGATCCTTCGAGCCTCCCTCTTTCTCTCTCTTTCCCTCTCTCTCTAGGGCGCAGCTCCAGGCTAGATCCCTTTCCACTGAGTTCCTTCTCCCCCCGACTCCTCGGAGTGAAGGGCTGTCAGCCTCTCTGCTTCCCAGTATTTTCTTTTCAAAAATACTGATCACAGAAAGCACTACTCGCTTACTAACGCATTCGGTTTCAGCTTATAGTGGCCTGACTGTACATTGAGCCGGACGCGGCGGCCATCTCTCATGGTCTTAATGCCATCTGCGATCCGACCGGCCGGTGACCCAGTCGATAGCGATCCCCAGTCCTGCATCTAATCAGGACCCCGTAGTGGCTGTTAACCACCCAGTTAGGAACCGACGGTCTGATCCCTATCCCACTTCGCTATGGGTATAGAAACTTTGACCGTTTTCACCAGCCTTGCCTGTTCACAGAGGTCGTCTCTTACGCCCCTCTGCTAGGTGTGGACTGTCATCCACGTACCACGTACTGCCTGCATACTTACATGCGACAGCCACGCCGACTAGACGGTACCACGGCAGTATGTTCATTCATACTTCATCAGACACGGGGGCCTTCAGTCCTCTCCCCTGCACTATAGAATGTCTTTAACGTGCCCTCGGAACTTTGCAATTCCGCCGCCGCCTGTTGCAGGATAGGTTCGGGGTGCCTAATCCCCTGCCTATCCTGCTATTCAAGGAAAGCGAGACTGTGATCTTAAGTTCGGAGGTTTTATTATTATTTCGACCCTAGGCGAGCCGTCTAACACTCTGCATGAAGAACATCAGAGTATTTAGCTAGTAATAATAATAACCCTCTCTTCCCTGGGATGACTGTTGGCTTTAGGAATTTCGCCCATTGCCCTGAATTAACTCCCCGTGTTGCTATACTTTGGGTAAATCACGAAGCCCATTCCCAAAGGACTGACCTTATCTGACAATACACTTAACTCTCTGCTCGCGGGGGTTTCTGTCAGCCTCCACGAGCGGGTTTAACTCCCCCTCCTTCACCATGACACGCCATAACTCACGCTTTGAAGAGGTGAGTATCACCAGATCTGTTCTTTGGTTGTGCGCGCACGCATCAGAGTGAAACACACCGCCCAAACTGAAAACCCTGAAGCTTTGTGTATGATGCGTGCATGCCCAAATATGCATTTTGAAAGAGCACCTTAACCCTACAAAGCTCGAAATGGCGCCGTACCCGCATACATTTCTTTAATTTCATATTCGCCAATAAGGTCACCCACCTCGGGCGTATCTGAGATACAAGTTCAGTAAATCTTTTCTAAAAGGAAAACTGCTCCTGCCTATGTGTTTGGGCAGGTTTTTAAATGCACTACTGATTTAAGTTAATAGTGTGCACTACGCCCACTTTTGGGCCTCTCTCCCTTTCCTCCTCCGTTCCCTTTTATTTATTCTAATGTACATCTTGAATGTCTCTATCTATGCATTTTACCCTCCTAATCTATTCCTGTTTTCTTAATTCTACTTGCACTTGCGGCACTATTATTACTTTGTCACTCCTAAACTCGTTTATGTCGGTTATTTTTGAGTCTAGATCTTTCAGTCTATTATCAATACTCGTCGATAGGGCACTGATCCAAACTGAAATGTATCACTGCTCTGCTGTTCGTATTGCTTTCTAAAATGTATAATCTGTGTTTTTCACTATTAGCAACAAGTCTCCATTTACTACACCATAAACTCATGAGATTCAGCATGTTTTGCGATTAAACCCTTTCTCGGCAATCAACACAATGTCATGAGCGTACAACAGAATACTTAAGTTCACATTGTCAATCAATATACCTAGATTCGCCTTCTGATTTCTTGGGCTAAGTCATTAACCCTCTGAGGTCCGTGCTAAGCTTTGAGATGGTTTGTAATTTTGGCATGGTCTGATATTTATCTCAATTTCATCAACTTAACACACACTTACTCCAAAGTGTTTGATATTTTTATTTGAAGGACAATCACAGCTACATTTGTATGCCATCAATAGTTTGGTCAGTATCATATGCAGCTTGTAAATAGATCTACAAACACACAAGTTAAAAATAGTAAATTTTTCTGCTGTCACAAAAGTTGTGAAAGCACACACTAAACTATAGTGACGAATTGTTTTGCCAATGTGCGTTTGTTCATCAAGGTCTTGGTTATGTAAGGGTGTGAAAACAGTTTAGCACATCTGAGATCTAAATAGCTAAAAACCAGTTTTTATCAGAACTGGTCACATTTATTTCAGGCTGTGGGAGGGCTAAATGCTAAATACCTGAATATTCATTATTCATTGTCCACACCTCTAAGAGTTGTCAGATAGGCCATCTCTCTCTCTCTCAAAGGCCATCAGATTAAGCAAGTCAGTGAGCCATGCAGAAGAATATATGCTTTTTCATTTTGGAAGATTTATTGAAAACAGCACACAAACTACTATACACTATATACAGGGAATGCCACATATTACAAGTCATACAGCCTAACAATAATGCACATAATATCCTCCTGAGACCCAAGGAAAAAAGGGTCTTCCAATTAAACTTTTTTGTGATTTTTTTCACTTTAGAGTTAAAACAACAACTCACAATTTAGATTTTAAATGGCTAAGCAATATTTGAGTTACCATTTCTCCTTTCACGACAAGCGCTTCTTGTGGCAGCAGCCATTTTGGCTCTTATTTTATTATCCACAAACGTAGGCAAAACAATGTCGGAGGCGACACGCAAATAACTCACAAAACAAACCAAAATGATAAACGAACTGGAACAAACAAAGCTAGCTGAACAAACAAAGCTAGCTAAACAGCAAATCCAAAACGTAATCCCAAACACGGATTTAACTAAACAGAAGCACTCTAATAATAAACAAAAACAAGAATCGATTTTACAAGGACGTGAGATCATGAAACCGATCATGCTACATACGATTTTTTAAAATATTTTAGGCTGTTTGAAAAGTATTCTTCCATAGATCTTGTGTGCCTATTGAAATTTGTTACGTTGCAACACGCGGAATATGTAGTCACAAGACGCGGAATTCATATATTGAATATATATATACGAGTATTTGATAACATGGCAAATCAAATATAGTTACTTACTCTTCGTCAGTTGTTGTCCTCGTCGCTTTCCATCAATGCTTTCAAACACTGCAGCGCAGAAAATCTTTCCATCTTGAATAAAATTGTATGTCTGTATAAAATCTTGCTTCAAATTGTCGGGACAGTTTGTGTTGTTTACGCCGGCGTTTTCACACATGGCCCCATGCCCCTCCCCACACCTCCCCGAAACTCGCACCTAGTTACCATGTCAATAGAAGGGGGACGTTACTAACAGGTAAAAAAGAGAGTAAAAGGCAAGGTTTACTTTTGGTCTAATTAACCTAATTTAAAAATCCCATTTGATTTGCCAGTGCTCAAATCGGAAAGTCGCGATTCTAAGGTTTCTGTCAATGTTTTTGTCGCGTGTGTATGATAAAATATCGCCAAGTTAGAAATAGTAATATACTTTTATTGCTGCTGGGAGCGGCGCCGCTCCCGTCGACCTCAGGGGGTTAACATAAAAGCAAATAAAGTCGGGGAGAGTACATCTCCCTGCTTCACCCCAAATGGAGTAGGAAACCAGTCGATCCTAAAATTATTTAACTGTAGACATGCAACTGGGGTTTTGTACCAGGCTTTAATGGCATTATAAAGTTATCATCAATACCAGAAGAAATTAACTTATACTCCAAAAGATCTCTATTGATGCAATCAAAAGCTTTCTTAAAGTCAACAAAACAAGCGAACATGACTTTGCCCTCTTGCAGTTGCGCTCTCATCACAGAGGATATGACATAAATATGATCAATACCTGCCCTATTTTTCCTACAACCATTCTGCTCATCCACCAACATTCCATGACAATCTAGGTAATTATTAAGTCTATTATTAAGGACACCTGAATACAAGTTATAAACTGTACTGATCAAACTGATGCCTTTATAATTTAAAGGAACTCTCGGATCAGCTTTTGAAGATTTAGGGATGGGTTTGATTATAGATTTATTCCACACAGATGGAATAATGCCATTATGAACGCACGTTTGACATAAACAATGTAAATATTCACCACATTAGGAGTTTTAAGGACCTCATTAGGGGGGGGTCCTCAAAACCCACAGCTTTATTTAGTTTAGCTCTATCTACTACCCGCTGCACCCCCTCTAGTGTGATTGTGAGTGTCACTATTCAGCATGTGGTGGGGATATGATGTATTACTCATCCCGTTTTCAAGATCACATTTTTTTATTTTATTTACCGATCTCATCTAAGAAGTGACCATCAAATAGAGGGAGACTACTACATGCATACAAATTACTATAATCTGTTTCCCACTTCTTTAATCACTTGGTCGGTCTCAAATGACGATTCACCATTTTTCCAATAACTGTGATCCTCACTTCACAGTGTCCAAACACGCAGTTTCGTCACACACACATGTTCCAAATACGCTCACCCTCCATTTCCATTCGGGCTGAAAATAGTTGCGACGAGATGACACTTGTTGTTCTTATCTAACAGCATCACAGTTGTAAACCGGAATTTTGCTTAGTTATTCCATCCCATTTATAACATTTTATGAGTCTGTTGCCGGGAGGATAGTATTCCCACTTTGAACATAATTATTTTAACTAATCATTGTTTATTTTCTTAACTTAGTATATACTTCCTTCCTTTATCTTCAGTATACGTTGTCTTAACTGACGCTCTACACTGGTTCACTACTACACTGGACAGCGTATTAGCTATACCGAGGGAGCGAGTTGGGGAAGGAAAATATATTTTAAATTAACCTGAAAATTAGAAATTGAAAGGGCTCAGATAAACTAGCACAAAAGAGTAACACTTAGATGGTGTATGAATAAAACCCTGGAGAGCGATCATAACCGACAAACTACCGAAACTTGGATTTGAAAACACCTTAACTGGTAATACCAAGACCCACTCTTATTCCTGCTCTGTTATTTGCTCGGACTTCTCCACTCCACTCCGCCTGACCCCCCTTCATGCGCTCACTCCGCGCTCCTAATGAGCTGTCTATTGGAAGAAATATGCAGGCGTCTGCTACTAATAACGTTGCATGAGGGGTAGATCTCGGGACCTAGAACCAGTGGTGTGGGGACGGCGGCAGTACTACTACTGCAGCTGCTCCTTGCGGACCGATGTAAATATCTTGGCTTACAACTGAATAAGAGCGTTTGTTAATGGAGTCCTCCCAGCATGCCTTATAATCCTCATGCGATTGTAATTCATCGTACATGAGGGTACAGTGTAAAGGTAGTCGCAGTTCAGTAATTGCCTTAAACTGGGTTCGCGCCCACGGTTCCCACTGTCTCCATTGTTCTTGTAACATGGATTCTTGAGGAGTCAAGCACAACCAATACACTACAGGCTATAGAGCACTAGGTTGAGCTTGTAAAGGCATTACCGTACGTTGTAACTTACTAGGGAAGTCCACATAAATGCCATCCTGTGTGCAGACAATATTGGCTTCCAACGGGCATAAAACGTCTCTACCTAGGAGATTAACTGGAGTGTGGGCTGAGTATAACAGTGGTGCAGTTATAGTTCTACCTGCAATTTTGCATAGGGACAGGCTGTGTCAGAGGAATTATCTGTGGTTTCCCAGAGAAGCCAATAGTTTTGACTGAGGAATTAGAGAGGGGGAGGCCTGACCCTGCTTTCCCAATACATGAGTAGGTCGCACCTGTGTCTACCATGAATTGATGCTCTTGTTGGGTAATGATCACTTGTAGGGTGGGTTCTTGTTGTGATTCTATTGAAATCATTGATAATATTGTTTCCCCCTCTGGCTTCCCTGGGCATCCCTAGTTCTGGCCATTTGTTGCTGACCCTATCCATGGTTCTTCCCATGGGTTTATTAGGCAATCCCTTCTAAAATGCCCAGTTTGATTACATCCCCAACACACGTCCTTTCCACCCTGTGCCCCTCTCCCGCCCCCTGTTCGGGCGCTCCCGTCGGCTCCCCTTCCTCTCCTTGCCCCTCTTCCCATTGGGGCTGATAGCCCCCCGCAGACTGGGTATCATGTACCTGCACGGGTGGAACTTGTGAGTCTAGGGTAGTTACTTGGGGCAGTGAGGTAGGCATTGCCGCCACAGGCGTCAATACTTGGGGTTGCTGCATCAGGGACATTGCTGCACCCATTGAAGTCAGTGCAGCCGGGCTTGGGGCAGGCGGTTCGGCTAATATCTCCGGGACCTGTGTCTTACCTGTTTCTATCTTTTCTTTATCTTGGCTTACGTCACAACTCTACTAATGTGTTCAAGCTTTATTGGCACTTACTTGGCTATCCTTGAAACAAGAGCCGGTCAGGTAGGAAGGTCACTTCGTTTGCCTGAACAACCAAACCAACCCCTATCGGCTACAAGATAACATATACCAAACCCAGCTCCTGTCCTGGGAAAAAGTTTAAACAATTTAGAGAAGCGAGTTGGGATGGAAAAATGACCTAAACCCAACAATTCAGAAAGGGAAGTTCTTAATAGAAACCAGGGCGCTGTATATGGATGAAAACAAGAAATCAAAAATAAATCAAAATAAAGACACCCAAAGGCGTGAACAATGATTTGCGCCTCCACCAAAATCTAAATATAACCCGAAATTTAGGAAGGCGGGTGTAAATGGAAATCCACAAACGAAACCTAGGAAACGTGTTTAAATGAAAAAACAAAACCGGAACAAGGAACAACGAAAAGCGTATAAATACGAATTATCGATAAATGCGCTCAACAGACAATCCCAAAGCTAAACCATACTATCGCTGCTAAAACAGAGAAAGGCTATAATCCAAAACATACGAAAACACACTAAAAGGGAAACTGAAGCTAAACACGTGAAACAATCAAATTAAAATAAGAAAATGCCCTACGTGGAAACATAAAACTAAAACACTTCACCCAATAAATCAATGATAAACCACACACAATTATTAATAAACACCGAAAGTACACTAAAATTGGGGAAAATAAAGATAAAGTGAAATTCGATAAACCTACTCCAACTATTAAGAGATTACGAATCGCAAAGGGAAACTTAATAAACGCAAAAGGGCGGGTCAAGAACATCAACAGAATCACGCAGGTTACTAATAAGCCAGATGTAAAGCATTCACCTGCGAATCGCTGAAACCCCAAAATTCCTTCTGCGCTAACAGTAGTCTAAGAGCTGCGCATGCCGACAGCTCTAAAACCACTAAAGTTTGTCCTTCTTATTATCTCCCTGGGTCTAATACGCTGCGCGAAGTGCCAAAGTTTCAAAACGTGCAAGTGCTGCTTTAGTAACCTCCAATATTCCTCTTGACTCCGTTAACAAACGGAGCTCCGATTTTCCCAAGTTTCTTCACTGCCCGTTAGCTTGTCAACGCAAGAAGATAAATCAAACCCACTAGCTAGACCTAGGAAATCCCCCCTCTATTTGAGGCTTCCCAAAGCAATGGCTTATCACAGCGCAAATAGACAATGCCTCCACGCTGCATACACTAAATATTCCCGTTAATACAACCTATCCAACTATTAAGTGTTTCCCAACAATAATGCATCAACCTTCTCCGCACTTTTGCGAAACAACACACTTAACTCGCTGTATACCTTGTATTCTAGAAAGCACCACAACACGAATACCCAAATATCCACAATTAATTTCACAGCCTGCATAAAGTTGATTGTAAATGCTTGTCGTAACTAAGTCCCCTTGATTTAATGTCTAAGGCAAATACAATATGTGTTTTATACTTTATTTTTATCGCTCGGGATTTCCTATGCGGTTAATGAACATTAACTTTTACTCTCTTATTTACGGGCTCATTTGACTATTTCCTGGGGCTCATTTATTCACAGTCCTTATCCTAATAGACCGGAATCTTGACAAGCTTATTGCAAAGTTTACCACAACTTTATACCGGCTGTAATCTAACACCTGCGTAACTCTGCAAAATATCACTGCAGCGCACACACCACACATCCAAACCCCAGCTCATATCAGCAGGCAATATTGGTAATAATTCGGCCGATTCAACATACAACATAAAGAGACGTCCCAAACCACAAAAGACTCACAGACACGGCGTACGCAAAGCACAAACAGCACATGCAGCTCACGTATGCTTGCACAAAACACATACAACAGTTTCATCACATATATAGCAGTTTGCAAATTCATTCCAACTTCACAACTCCCTCAAACCTGACTAGCGGCCACAAGTCACCGTTAGTGGCACGGGGCAATCTGCGCACTACAATTAACTTTTAGCAGCGCGAACCGTAATTACATTTAACAGCCCCCCGTCATTTGCACACTGGCAAGCGCTTGGTCGTAACTCACTTCGAGCCCAATCATCTGTTGCCGGCCAACGCCGCTGCACACACAGGCAAGCCGCTTGCACACACAGGCAAGCGCTTGGTTTTAGTCCGCCCTGGACTTTGGCCAAGTGCTGCCGGCAACGATGCCTGAACCCGTCCTGAGCGACCGTCTGTTCTCGACAGCGTAGCCGCACACACAGGCAGGCCGCTTGCACACACAGGCAAGCGCTTGGTTTTAGTCCGCCCTGGACTTTCGCCAAGTGCTGTCGACAACGATGTTAGAAGCGCTTGGTCGCTTGCGCACACAGGCAAGCGCTCTAGACGTGGACCTTATGCTTTTACCAACGACACTAGTCAGTGTCACCAGTTCCTCTGCAGAGGCGACTTTGTGACATGCCCTCTCATACTCGCATACACCTCAATTCATTCAAACACACAAAACATAAAATTACCTCAGACTCCGTACGTCCTTTAATTTAGGTTCTTTGGAGGAGAGACCTTCCGCAACGCAGCCCGAGCGGACCCACTGCTCCCAAATGCAACCAATCTAGCAGATTTGTGAAATAGGCTCTGCTTACCTTGTCCCCTATGGCCAGGTTGCATCGACAGTAGCGGTCCCGCTCAGATCTCCGTGTCTCGTGTCTCTCCTGGCTGGCTCGCCATTAATGTCGTAGAATTCGAACGCTGCCCCAAAACAGCACAATCGTCAGAGTCTGAGGTAAATACGGTTTATTGTATATAACACAAGTTAGATACAACAACCTGGCTGAATTTGCGCAAAAACAGTTGCCCCCTCTTCCGTGCACACATTTTTAATCTCCTCAATTCCTCCTTGGAGGTTGGCCACCACGCCCCCCTGGCTCAACCCCTCCCTCTGACTTCGAAGAGGCCCATCCTTCTGAGGCCCCTTCAACTTCGCCTTTTTCATTCTTTCCCCATTTAACAGATTAATAAAAGGATAACCAGACATAGCCAAATCTTGAGCAAACATACACAGACTTAGGCAGAAATGACCAGCCTTGGGCTGGCATACACGGCCCTAAACAAATATAACCAACCTTGAGCTGCCCCAACTGTGTATTATGCCTTTGCTTAAATTGTGTAACTTAATAACAGCTTTATTAATACAGGAATACATTTTTGCCCCATACTTTATTCAATGGCCTAATGCCAGTGATCTATAATTTTAATATGCTTGTTATGCAGCCCAAATGCTGGCAATATATGTATATACAGGATCTCTATTACAAAGTTAAACATTTAAAGTGTGGTGGAATTTAGCTCTGTCCTCTCTGCTTAAGAGCAGCGCTTGGCCGGAGCCCATAAATTCAAATGACAGGGGGCCCAGGCTCTAAGGCTCTGGCAGTCCTGCCTGATGATGTGGGAGTTCTGATTGATTAAATCATGAGTGGGGCACCGTCCAACTTCAAGTCTGGTGTCCGACTCCTGTCCCGTGCACATATTTTGTTAGACAGGAATAATTTACGACTGTATTAATGGGTCCGCGGATCTCCAACTCAGATTTACATTTGGTCTTCTCTCTGTGTTCATTGTATTTAAGGCCTGTGATCTGTGCCGCCTGCTCGTGTTTTACGGCCTCAACGTGTCACTTTACCTTATCTACAGACACTATTTATGTTTGTGTGATACTAAAACATCATGCTGGCGGTTATCTGCAGTTAGCCGGCCACAACAACTCCAGCCCCAAACAACCCCCTCTAGAATCACAGAGGCAAAATGTGGGGCCAACGTTAAGACAATGACCTCATACCCTTCAGTAGGCGCTTTCATCCAGAACGGCTCACAACAGAGAGTACACACATTCCACGGCAATGTGGTCCCATTGCATTATACAGGAATATAATAATACAATGCTTCACCTGGGAATTGGCGTCTGAGTCACAAGTCCTGTTTCCTACCCCCTACTGTCCTATCTTCTCAAAAAATCCACCACACAGCGATAGCAGTGGCGTGACATTTTATAATGTAGCGGCGAATCTAGCGGTTTAGTCAGTGTAAAGCATCACTAGGTATTGGCTTTGACACGCCCCCTCATTAACCAGGCCGTTTTCCCGGTCCAAATCGGTCGGAAAAGTAGTTTAAAACAAGTCGGAAACATGCTAACTGGCTATCCATTCAATTCAATGGCAGCGATAGCAGTGGCGTGACATTTTCTAATGTAGCGGCGAATCTAGCGGTGTAGTCAGTGTAAAGCATCACTAGGTATTGGCTTTGACACGCCCCCTCATTAACCAGGCCGTTTTCCCGGTCTAAATCGGTCGGAAAAGTAGTTTAAAACAAGTCGGAAACATGGTAACTGGCTATCCATTCAATTCAATGGCAGCGATAGCATCGGCGTGACATTTTGTAATGTAGCGGCGAATCTAGCGGTTTAGTCAGTGTAAAGCATCGCTAGGTATTGGCTTTGACACGCCCCCTCATTAACCAGGCCGTTTTCCCGGTCCAAATCGGTCGGAAAAGTAGTTTAAAACAAGTCGGAAACATGCTAACTGGCTATAGATTCAATTCAATGGCAGCGATAGCAGTGGCGTGACATTTTATAATGTAGCGGCGAATCTAGCGGTTTAGTCAGTGTAAAGCATCACTAGGTATTGGCTTTGACACGCCCCCTCATTAACCAGGCCGTTTTCCGGTCCAAATCGGTCGGAAAAGTAGTTTAAAACAAGTCGGAAACATGCTAACTGGCTATCCATTCAATTCAATGGCAGCGATAGCAGTGGCGTGACATTTTCTAATGTAGCGGCGAATCTAGCGGTGTAGTCAGTGTAAAGCATCACTAGGTATTGGCTTTTGACGCCCCTCATTAACCAGGCCGTTTTCCCGGTCTAAATCGGTTCGAAAAGTAGTTTAAAACAAGTCGGAAACATGCTAAGTGGCTATAGATTCAATTCAATGGCAGCGATAGCAGTGGCGTGACATTTTCTAATGTAGCGGCGAATCTAGCGGTTTAGTCAGTGTAAAGCATCACTAGGTATTGGCTTTGACACGCCCCCTCATTAACCAGGCCGTTTTCCCGGTCCAAATCGGTCGGAAAAGTAGTTTAAAACAAGTCGGAAACATGCTAATTGGCTATCCATTCAATGGCAGCGATAACAGTGGCGTGACATTTTCTAATGTAGCGGCGAATCTAGCGGTGTAGTCAATGTAAAGCATCGCTAGGTATTGGCTTTGACACGCCCCCTCATTAACCAGGCCGTTTTCCCGGTCCAAATCGGTCAGAAAAGTCGTTTTAAAACAAGGCGGAAACATGCTAACTGGCTATCCATTCAATTCAATGGCAGCGATAGCATAGGTGTGACATTTTCTAATGTAGCGGCGAATCTAGCGGTTTAGTCAGTGTAAAGCATCGCTAGGTATTGGCTTTGACACTCCCCCTCATTAACCAGGCCGTTTTCCCGCTCCAAATCGGTCAGAAAAGTCGTTTAAAACAAGTCGGAAACATGCTAACTGGTATTGGCTTTGACACGCCCCCTCATTAACCAGGCCGTTTTCCCGGTCCAAATCGGTCAGAAAAGTAGTTTAAAACAAGTCGGAAACATGCTAACTGGCTATCCATTCAATTCAATGGCAGCGATAGCAGTGGCGTGACATTTTCTAATGTAGCGGCGAATCTAGCGGTGTAGTCAGTGTAAAGCATCACTAGGTATTGGCTTTGACACGCCCCTCATTAACCAGGCCGTTTTCCCGGTCTAAATCGGTCGGAAAAGTAGTTTAAAACAAGTCGGAAACATGGTAACTGGCTATCCATTCAATTCAATGGCAGCGATAGCATCGGCGTGACATTTTCTAATGTAGCGGCGAATCTAGCGGTTTAGTCAGTGTAAAGCATCGCTAGGTATTGGCTTTGACACGCCCCCTCATTAACCAGGCCATTTTCCCGGTCCAAATCGGTCGGAAAAGTAGTTTAAAACAAGTCGGAAACATGCTAACTGGCTATCCATTCAATTCAATGGCAGCGATAGCAGTGGCGTGACATTTTCTAATGTAGCGGCGAATCTAGTGGTTTAGTCAGTGTAAAGCATCGCTAGGTATTGGCTTTGACACTCCCCCTCATTAACCAGGCCGTTTTCCCGGTCCAAATCGGTCGGAAAAGTAGTTTAAAACAAGTCGGAAACATGCTAACTGGCTATCCATTCAATTCAATGGCAGCGATAGCATCGGCGTGACATTTTGTAATGTAGCGGCGAATCTAGCGGTTTAGTCAGTGTAAAGCATTGCTAGGTATTGGCTTTGACACGCCCCCTCATTAACCAGGCCGTTTTCCCGGTCCAAATCGGTCGGAAAAGTAGTTTTAAAACAAGTCGGAAACATGCTAACTGGCTATCCATTCAATTCAATGGCAGCGATAGCATCGGGCGTGACATTTTGTAATGTAGCGGCGAATCTAGCGGTTTAGTCAGTGTAAAGCATCGCTAGGTATTGGCTTTGACAAGCCCCCTCATTAACCAGGCCGTTTTCCCGGTCCAAATCGGTCGGAAAAGTAGTTTAAAACAAGTCGGAAACATGCTAACTGGCTATCCATTCAATTCAATGGCAGCGATAGCAGCGACGTGACATTTTCTAATGTAGCGGCGAATCTAGCGGTTTAGTCAGTGTAAAGCATCGCTAGGTATTGGCTTTGACACGCCCCCTCATTAACCAGGCCGTTTTCCCGGTCCAAATCGGTCGGAAAAGTAGTTTAAAACAAGTCGGAAACATGCTAACTGGCTATCCATTCAATTCAATGGCAGCAATAGCATCGGCGTGACATTTTGTAATGTAGCGGCGAATCTAGCGGTTTAATCAGTGTAAAGCATCGCTAGGTATTGGCTTTGACACGCCCCTCATTAACCAGGCCGTTTTCCCGGTCCAAATCGGTCGGAAAAGTAGTTTTAAAACAAGTCGGAAACATGCTAACTGGCTATCCATTCAATTCAATGGCAGCGATAGCAGCGGCGTGACATTTTCTAATGTAGCGGCGAATCTAGCGGTTTAGTCAGTGTAAAGCATCGCTAGGTATTGGCTTTGACACGCCCCCTCATTAACCAGGCCGTTTTCCCGGTCCAAATCGGTCGGAAAAGTAGTTTAAAACAAGTCGGAAACATGCTAACTGGCTATCCATTCAATTCAATGGCAGCGATAGCATTGGCGTGACATTTTGTAATGTAGCGGCGAATCTAGCGGTTTTTAGTCAGTGTAAAGCATCGCTAGGTATTGGCTTTGACACGCCCCTCATTAACCAGGCCGTTTTCCCGGTCCAAATCGGTCGGAAAAGTAGTTTAAAACAAGTCGGAAACATGCTAACTGGCTATCCATTCAATTCAATGGCAGCGATAGCATCGGCGTGACATTTTCTAATGTAGCGGCGAATCTAGCGGTTTAGTCAGTGTAAAGCATCGCTAGGTATTGGCTTTGACACGCCCCCTCATTAACCAGGCCATTTTCCCGGTCCAAATCGGTCGGAAAAGTAGTTTAAAACAAGTCGGAAACATGCTAACTGGCTATCCATTCAATTCAATGGCAGCGATAGCAGTGGCGTGACATTTTCTAATGTAGCGGCGAATCTAGTGGTTTAGTCAGTGTAAAGCATCGCTAGGTATTGGCTTTGACACTCCCCCTCATTAACCAGGCCGTTTTCCCGGTCCAAATCGGTCGGAAAAGTAGTTTAAAACAAGTCGGAAACATGCTAACTGGCTATCCATTCAATTCAATGGCAGCGATAGCATCGGCGTGACATTTTGTAATGTAGCGGCGAATCTAGCGGTTTAGTCAGTGTAAAGCATTGCTAGGTATTGGCTTTGACACGCCCCTCATTAACCAGGCCGTTTCCCGGTCCAAATCGGTCGGAAAAGTAGTTTAAAACAAGTCGGAAACATGCTAACTGGCTATCCATTCAATTCAATGGCAGCGATAGCATGGCGTGACATTTTCTAATGTAGCGGCGAATCTAGTGTTTTAGTCAGTGTAAAGCATCGCTAGGTATTGGCTTTGACACTCCCCTCATTAACCAGGCCGTTTTCCCGGTCCAAATCGGTCGGAAAAGTAGTTTAAAACAAGGCGGAAACATGCTAACTGGCTATCCATTCAATTCAATGGCAGCGATAGCATAGGCGTGACATTTTCTAATGTAGCGGCGAATCTAGCGGTTTAGTCAGTGTAAAGCATCGCTAGGTATTGGCTTTGACACTCCCCCTCATTAACCAGGCCGTTTTCCGGTCCAAATCGGTCGGGAAAAGTCATTTAAAACAAGTCGGAAACATGCTAACTGGCTATCCATTCAATTCAATGGCAGCGATAGCATAGGCGTGACATTTTCTAATGTAGCGGCGAATCTAGCGGTTTAGTCAGTGTAAAGCATAGCCAGGTATTGGCTTTGACACTCCCCCTCATTAACCAGGCCGTTTTCCCGGTCCAAATCAGTCGGAAAAGTAGTTTAAAACAAGTCGGAAACATGCTAACTGGCTATCCATTCAATTCAATGGCAGCGATAGCAGTGGCGTGACATTTTCTAATGTAGCGGCGAATCTAGCGGTTTAGTCAGTGTAAAGCATCGCTAGGTATTGGCTTTGACACGCCCCCTCATTAACCAGGCCGTTTTCCTGGTCCAAATCGGTCGGAAAAGTAGTTTAAAACAAGTCGGAAACATGCTAACTGGCTATCCATTCAATTCAATGGCAGCGATAGCAGTGGCGTGACATTTTCTAATGTAGCGGCGAATCTAGCGGTTTAGTCAGTGTAAAGCATTGCTAGGTATTGGCTTTGACACTCCCCTCATTAACCAGGCCGTTTTCCCGGTCCAAATCGGTCGGAAAAGTAGTTTAAAACAAGTCGGAAACATGCTAAGTGGCTATCCATTCAATTCAATGGCAGCGATAGCAGTGGCGTGACATTTTCTAATGTAGCGGCGAATCTAGCGGTTTAGTCAGTGTAAAGCATCACTAGGTATTGGCTTTGACACGCCCCCTCATTAACCAGGCCGTTTTCCCGGTCCAAATCGGTCGGAAAAGTAGTTTAAAACAAGTCGGAAACATGCTAACTGGCTATCCATTCAATTCAATGGCAGCGATAGCAGTGGCGTGACATTTTCTAATGTAGCGGCGAATCTAGCGGTGTAGTCAGTGTAAAGCATCGCTAGGTATTGGCTTTGACACGCCCCCTCATTAACCAGGCCGTTTTCCCGGTCCAAATCGGTCAGAAAAGTAGTTTAAAACAAGGCGGAAACATGCTAACTGGCTATCCATTCAATTCAATGGCAGCGATAGCATAGGTGTGACATTTTCTAATGTAGCGGCGAATCTAGCGGTTTAGTCAGTGTAAAGCATCGCTAGGTATTGGCTTTGACACTCCCCCTCATTAACCAGGCCGTTTTCCCGCTCCAAATCGGTCAGAAAAGTCGTTTAAAACAAGTCGGAAACATGCTTACTGGCTATCCATTCAATTCAATGGCAGCGATAGCATCGGTGTGACATTTTGTAATGTAGCGGCGAATCTAGCGGTTTAGTCAGTGTAAAGCATCGCTAGGTATTAGCTTTGACAAGCCCCCTCATTAACCAGGCCGTTTTCCCGGTCCAAATCGGTCGGAAAAGTAGTTTAAAACAAGTCGGAAACATGCTAACTGGCTATCCATTCAATTCAATGGCAGCGATAGCAGCGACCTGACATTTTCTAATGTAGCGGCGAATCTAGCGGTTTAGTCAGTGTAAAGCATCGCTAGGTATTGGCTTTGACACTCCCCCTCATTAACCAGGCCGTTTTCCCGGTCCAAATCGGTCGGAAAAGTCGTTTTAAAACAAGTCGGAAACATGCTAACTGGCTATCCATTCAATTCAATGGCAGCGATAGCATCGGCGTGACATTTTGTAATGTGGCGGCGAATCTAGCGGTTTAGTCAGTGTAAAGCATCGCTAGGTATTGGCTTTGACACGCCCCCTCATTAACCAGGCCGTTTTCCCGGTCCAAATCGGTCGGAAAAGTCGTTTAAAACAAGTCGGAAACATGCTAACTGGCTATCCATTCAATTCAATAGCAGCGATAGCAGCGGCGTGACATTTTCTAATGTAGCGGCGAATCTAGTGGTTTAGTCAGTGTAAAGCATCGCTAGGTATTGGTTTTGACACTCCCCTCATTAACCAGGCCGTTTTCCCGGTCCAAATCGGTCGGAAAA
>JAINUG010001162.1:0-29994 GCA_029706075.1 Aldrovandia affinis
TGAACTTTGGTCAGTTTATTAAACGTGTAAAGATACACAGTTTTTGTATTAGCACTCTTCTGAAAATGTATATTTAATATGGAAATTGGGCATAAACTCATTAAATATATTAATGTATGCTTAAAATTCAAATTCAGTTACAGCAAGATAGGACTGAGTGACTAACATTCTTAACAGGATTCAGAGAACACTTCATTCGGTTCTATACGCATTTCATATTAATTGTGGATAAAACAGCATTGTGTTTTCTTGTAATCTGCTATGTTCTCTGTCTTAATACTTATCCTCATGTTTTTCTTCTTCTTTTTTACACCAAAGGATTACAGCGCATTGAATAACTGTGTGGAGTATAAGGCGACTGTGATACTCTGCTGGGGAAAGGGCAAATATGAAGAGCAGGTAAAAACACGTCATTTTACACACCATTCACAGTATTCGCAACACACACTTTAATCACACATTACACATTATTGTACACACAATCATGACATACACAGTTCAATCACATATATTACACTTTATTATGCACACTATTATATAACACACAGCTTAATCACATATATATTGCACATCATTTTACACACAATCACAACACACAGTTTAATCACTTATATTACACATCATTTTACACACAATCACAACACACAGCTTTTGTCTGCTGTAAGTCCCTGGCTGCTGGACTCACAGATGATTCTATTTTGCAGAAAGAGACACTCCAGCACTTCCTGTCCCTGAGAGAGAAGGGAAAGGTCCCTGCCTACATTACCCCAGAGCATATGAAAGATTGGATTATGTCTGAAGGACGAAACATCCTCAGGGAAAGGTGTGAAGCTACTCGATTACAATAGTACTGAATAGTTATGATATCCCTGTCATGGTTGTTCCCCTGACTCACCACCAGAGGGCGGTGTTGCGCCTTTCTGGTAGGAGGGGCGGAGCAAATCAATCACCGCTCCTCACTATTTAATCCTCAGCTGTTTTCCGGTTCTTTGCGAAATCGTAAAACTTCATTACGATTTAGCCGGTAAAGGTTGTGGCGTCTTTTTCAAGATACTACTAAGCACGTTCTCTTACTTAGAAAACTTCTTTAGCAAATGTAGGATCTGTTCGTTACCTGCTTTTGGAACACTCACTCGCTCCTCCTGAGCTAGTCGTGTTTCGTTCTACACAGTCTGTGGACTGTTCGCAGGTCTTATTTTCTTCGCTGGTTATTGGGCTCTTCTAGCCGTTTATCGTTTTATTCAAACACTCGGTGTTGGTGATTTAGTTATTCCTTTTTGTGTCTTTGTGGCACCTAGTCACCCGTTGGGTGATATTTTCGGTTTTCCCCCTTTTGTTATTGTTTTTTTCCTAGTCTCTGTTTATTCAGAGTTTGTGGTTAAACTGTATAATTACAGTTTAACTTATCGATACCCCTGGGGTTCTGCGATTGACACCAATCCCTTAACTCACCATAACAGTACGATTTCGCCATGAATACGGCGTCAGCGGACCCTCGTGGTATCGAACAAATGGCAGAGTTGCAAAGCCGAGAAATGGAGAGACAGAGATCAACCATTGACATTTTATTAAAACAACAACGAGTCATGCAAGACAACCAGGCTAGCATGGTCTTGTCGGTCCAAAGACTGGAGGGCTTGATCCAGACACTTATCGAGGTTCGTCCCCAGCCTGCGGTAGGATTCGCCGGTCCTAATCCGGGTGTCACTCCTCGTTGGGGTACACCTGTGGGAGAGGGATTACGAGAGGCAAAAGTTCAGCTTCCTCCTCGTTTTAGTGGCGAGTCCGGTAAATGTCGGGGTTTTTTAGCACAGTGCCAAATTGTATTTCAGACTCAACCATCTAGATATAGCTCAGAAGAGTCGCGAGTGGCACTCGTGCTATCATTGTTATCTGGGGCAGCTCTCGAGTGGGCAGTACCTCTTATTCGGTCTCAAGCACCGGTATTGACAGACTCGCTGGGGTTAATGGGTAAAATGGAGTTGGTTTTTGACCACGAACTTCACGACAGCGAGTCTGCGACTAAATTGACGCGCATGCGCCAGGGTAACCAGAGCGTGGCGAATTCTCTATCTCGTTCCGTACTCTCGCGGGAGTTACAGGTTGGCCTGAGAATCCTCTCATAACGTGTTTTACTAACGCGCTATCTGATCCGGTGCGAGACGCTCTAGCTACGATTGGCATTCCCGATTCACTTGATGAACTTATTTCCACTGCTATACGGATCGATAATCGTATTAGGGAACGCCAGCGAGAGAGGGGTAACAGGGAGTTCCGGGTTACTACGAAAGGTTTCTTACCTCAGTTTCCTAGACGTCTGGGCAAAACCGACGAACCCATGGAGGTTGACAGTGCTAGTTTTCGGCCCGGCCAGAGGGGATTGGAACGGTTGCCGGTACTGTCGACAGAGGGGTCACATTATTCAAAATTGTCCCAAACTGAAGGGAAACGAATAGCCTCACTATCGGGCCGGAAGCCGGTAGTGAGACATCAGTCCTCTTTCTTCCGTACCTTCATTTCTGTTGAACTATCCTGGGGAGACAAAACATTAAAATAAATGCATTTCTTGATTCAGGAGCTGTTGATTGTTTTGTGGACTCCGGGTGGGCTAAAAGAATTCATTTACCTGTTCGGGTTCTTTCACAATCTTGTGGTGTTACCGCTCTTGATGGCCGTCCGCTGGGTTCCGGTCGCATTAAGGAATCCACGGAGACTGTAAACATGCGGATCGCTTACGGCGAGCACACAGAACAAATTAAGTTTTTTTTGGTCGAATCGCCTACTTACCCATTAGTTCTTGGACACTCCTGGTTAATAAAACATCAACCACAGGTGAACTGGGGTAGTCATAAAAACCCTATTATTCAATGGGGGGATCAATGTTCTCTTGGGTGTTTACCTTTTATTCCGCGTCTTCCGGGTTCGGTGGGGCTAAAAGTCACGAGACCGATTCGAGACCGACGAATCTATTTACTGTTCGCCTAATCATGCTCCCTCATCCGTACACTCCAATGAGACGGAGAACGAACTCGAATGGGATCCTCAGTGTGCTTGGGAAGTTCCACTGGAGGAGTCCACGGCCGAGGAGATTAGTGACCTGGAATCCTTACCTTTGATTCTTTAGAGGCAGACATGCCGTCTCCACGGACGATGAGCCCAAATTGTCACGAGTTCCGAAAAGATCGGTTAGCTACTCCAGTTCCGATTCCCATAAAAATTCGAACTGCCCCATTGAGCACGAGTTTCCAAGGGATAAGGAGGGAATGGAACTCATGAGTACGGAGTGTTACTTGCTACCTTCCGGCATTCCTAAAACTTATTCCGATCTTAGCGAGGTGTTTAGTAAGCAAAGGGCAACTAAGCTGCCTCCACACGGCCTTATGATTGCGCTATTGAACTTCACCCAGGCACAGTTCCCCACGTGATCCCTATATTCACTATCTATACCTGAGAGTGCGGCCATGAAGAGATACATTTCGAATCTCTAACTAATGGTTTTATCAGGCCATCCACGTCTCCGGCTGGGGCGGGGTTCTTTTTTGTTGGAAAAAAGGATGGGGGATTACGACCGTGTATCGATTACAGAGGGTTAAATAATATTACTATAAAGAATCGTTATCCCCTTCCACTTATGAACTCCGCGTTTGAACGTCTCCAAGGAGCGTCCATTTTTTCCAAGTTGGACCTTCGCAACGCATATAATCTGGTTCGCATCCGTCAGGGTGACGAGTGGAAAACAGCATTTAACCCCCTGAGGTCGACGGGAGCGGCGCCGCTCCCAGCAGCAATAAAAGTATATTACTATTTCTAACTTCGCGATATTTTATCATACACACGCGACAAAAACATTGACAGAAACCTTAGAATCGCGACTTTCCGATTTGAGCACTGGCAAATCAAATGGGATTTTTAAATTAGGTTAATTAGACCAAAAGTAAACCTTGTTTTTTACTCTGTTTTTTACCTTTTAGTACTGTTTTTACCTTTCCCCCTTCTATTGACATGGTAACTAGGTGCGAGTTTCGGGAGGTGTGGGGAGGGGCGTGGGGCCATGTGTGAAAACGCCGGCGTAAACAAACACAAACTGTCCCGACAATTTGAAGCAAGATTTTATACAGACATACAATTTTATTCAAGATGGAAAGATTTTCTGCGCTGCAGTGTTTGAGAGCATCGATGGAAAGCGACGAAGACAATAACTGACGAAGAGTAAGTAACTATATTTGATCTGCCATGTTATCAAATACTCGTATATATATTCAATATATGAATTCCGTGTGTTAAATTGCAGCGTAAACAATGTCC
The DNA here is from genome assembly GCA_029706075.1 of Aldrovandia affinis. Classification (NCBI taxonomy): domain Eukaryota; kingdom Metazoa; phylum Chordata; class Actinopteri; order Notacanthiformes; family Halosauridae; genus Aldrovandia; species Aldrovandia affinis. The sequence continues at coordinate 4,306 of JAINUG010001162.1, forward strand.
CGACATTATATCGGATCTTGTCTGTGTTTACGGTTGCGAGCTGCCAGCAACAGACGGTGTATGCTGATATTTATTTTATTTACCATATTTTCAAATACTGTGAAAAGTATTCGACTGCTGCGAATAATTAACGGGAGGATATTTAACCAGCTGGCATTCTGTTTGGGCGCTTGGACATTATCTAGCTTAGCTTGATAATACCTATTGTGATTAATGTTTCTTGCCTCTCGAGAACTTGTTTGTTCGTGTGCTTGTTGTTGTTTAGATTCCCAGCGTTTAGTTTATACCACGTTTTTGGATACGTGGATTTACCTGTTTACTTTGATTTGTTTGTTCCTGTTCGTTGGTTTTGTTTTGTTTGTCTTTCCGTGTCTTCGCAGACACGGATTTTGCTTTCGTTTTCCGACAGACGTTTAACGATAAATATCTTAAACCCAGAAAACGGGCTACTTTTGATCATGTGCCTGTGTCCACTGCCAAACACTCTGGATGTTGGCAAATTGGCTTCTGTTGGTTGCAATAAATGTGTACTCTGCAAGATGTCGGGAAACAGCGGTTTGTGACGTTCCCTTGTGTCTACAGTTGACCAGAAACTGTTTTTAGAAGTGGCACCAAAGACTGTGAAAGAACAAATTGTCTCACCATGTTTTAATTTGGAATGTTTTGTATATAGTTTGTTTTCAATGAATCTTCCCAAATGAAAAAAACTTTCTGCATGGCTCACTGACTATTGCTTACTCTGATGGCTTTTCTCTTTGTCTGGCGGCCTTTGAGAGAGAGATGGCCCATCTGACAGATTTTACAGGTGTGGACAAGCTCAGGTGTGGATCATGAATATTCTTGAAATTAGCATATATCCCTCCCACAGCCTGAAATAAATGTGACCAGTTCTGATAAAAACAGGTTTTTAGCTATTTAGATCTCAGATGTGCTAAACTATTTTCACACCCTTACATAAACAAGACCTTGATGAACAAACGCATATTGGCAAAACAATTCGTCACTATAGTTTAGTGTGTGCTTTCACAACATTTGTGACGGCAGAAAAATTTACTCTTTATAACTTGTGTGTTTGTAGATCTATTTACAAGCTGCATATGATACTGACCACACTATTGATGGCATATAAATGTAGCTGTGATTGTCCTTCAAATAAAAATATCAAACACTTTGGAGTAAGTGTGTGTTAAGTTGATGAAATTGAGATAAATATCAGACCATGCCAAAATCAAAAACCTCCTCTAAGCTTAGCACGGACCTCAGAGGGTTAATACACACAATGGTCATTACGAATACCTGGTTATGCCATTCGGCCTCACGTGCGCGCCGGCTGTCTTCCAGGCATTTGTTAATGACGTACTCAGAGAGATGTTGGAGAAATCGGTGTTCGTTTATCTTGACGACATTTTAATTTTTTCCAATTCTCTCTCTGAGCACGTGAAACACGTTCGACAGGTATTAAAATGCTTGTTAGAAGCCCAATTATTTGTTAAAGCAGAGAAATGTGTGTTTCACGTACCTTCAGTTTCCTTTCTAGGATTTATTGTCGCAGAGGGCAGGATCCAAATGGACCCCAATAAAGTGACTGCGGTCAAGGATTGGCCTGCTCCGGTCTCTGTAAAACAGGTGCAGCGTTTTTTGGGGTTTGCAAATTTTTACAGACGGTTTATCCGCAATTTTAGTTCAGTGGTCGCGCCATCACGGCTTACTAAAAAACTGTTTCTTCTCGGTTCCAATGGTCCCCTAAAGCGGAGGCGGCTTCGCTGAACTAAAAAGAAGATTCAGTTCTGAACCTATTTTAATTTCTCCCAATCCTTCATTACCTTTTATTGTAGAGGTGGATGCCTCTGAGCTAGGGGTAGGGGCTATTCTGTCCCAGCGGTCGGTCATGGATAAAAGGGTTCATCCGTGCGATACTTTTCTCGGAGCCTTTCGCCTGCCGAGAGGAATTACAATGTAGGAGATAGGGAGTTATTAGCGGTTAAAATGGCGCTGGAGGAATGGCGTCATTGGCTTGAAGGGGCGGAACATCCCTTCACGGTCTGGACTGATCATAAAAATTTAGAGTACATCCAGGGTGCTCAACGTCGTAATTCACGGCAAGCTCGTTGGGCATTATTTTTTACTAGGTTTAATTTTTTGTTGACTTACCGTCCTGGTTCTAAAAATATTAAACCTGACGCTCTGTCACGCTTTGTACGATGGATCCGAAATGGATCATCCGCCCACACCCATTATTCCCACCGCACAGATTTTATCTCCAGTTTTATGGGAGATAGAAAGGGTGGTGCATGAGGCTCAACGCCTTGAGCCGGATCCTGGTGGGGGTCCACGGGATGTCTCTTCGTTCCTTCAGGAGCTCGCTCCCAGGTACTGCAGTGGGGCCACTCCTCCCGGCTCACTGGTCACCCAGGCGTACACCGCACGCACGATTTTCTGAGTAGACGGTTCTGGTGGCGGGGTATGGAGAGAGACGTACGGGAATTTGTTGCGGCCTGTAGCATTTGTGCCCGCAATAAGGGTTCACAGCTGGCACCATCAGGGTTACTGCGGCCACTTCCGGTTCCACATCGTCCCTGGAGCCATATCGCCTTGGATTTCGTTACGGTCTACCTAACTCGAACGGTCATACCGTCATTTTGGTGGTAGTGGACAGATTTTCCAAGGCTGCCCACTTCATTGCACTTCCCAAGCTGCCGTCAGCGCTCGAAACTGCGCATCTCATGATGGACCATGTCTTTCGCCTTCACGGCTTACCGCAAGACGTAGTGTCCGATCGGGGTCCTCAGTTTGCGTCCAGATTCTGGCGGGCGTTTTGTTCGCTGTTAGGGGCGTCTGTGAGCCTGTCATCAGGGTTTCACCACAGACCAATGGACAGACGGAACGCACTAATCAAACAATGGAAAATACTCTCCGCTGTCTTGCTTCCGCCAATCCATCATCATGGAGTCGGCACCTTGCTTGGGCGGAGTACGCTCATAACACGCTGCGCAACGCCCGTCAGGTCTCTCCATTCGAGGCTCAGTTCGGGTTTCAGCCTCCTTTATTTTCGGCGCAGGAGGGTGACGCAGGAGTGCCTTCCGCTGCGGCCTTTGTGCGACATTGTCGTGTCACCTGGAGAAGGGTTAGGGCGGCTCTAGTACGCGCTGGTGATCGCCAAAAGGAGTTTGCTAATCGTCGTCGACGGGCAGCTCCATCGTATAGGGTTGGTCAACGAGTGTGGTTGTCTACACGAGATCTGCCGTTACGAGTAGAGTCTCGGAAACTCGCTCCATCGTTGATCCAAGATTTTCACCGGCGTGGGTCTGAAGGGTCGTCAGGGGAGTCGCCCCTTACTGGGGGGGTCCTGTCATGGTTGTTCCCCTGACTCACCACCAGTCTCGAAACTCGCTCCATCGTTGATCCAAGATTTTCACCGGCGTGGGTCTGAAGGGTCGTCAGGAGTCGTCCCTTAAGGGGGTCCTGTCATGGTTGTTCCCTGACTCACCACCAGAGGGCGGTGTTGCGCCTTTCTGGTAGGAGGGGCGGAGCAAATCAATCACCGCTCCTCACTATTTAATCCTCAGCTGTTTTCGGTTCTTTGCGAAATCGTAAAACTTCATTACGATTTAGCCGGTAAAGGTTGTGGTCTTTTTTCAAGATACTACTAAGCACGTTCTCTTACTTAGAAAACTTCTTTAGCAAATGTAGGATCTGTTCGTTACCTGCTTTTGGAACACTCACTCGCTCCTCCTGAGCTAGTCGTGTTTCGTTCTACACAGTCTGTGGACTGTTCGCAGGTCTTATTTTCTTCGCTGGTTATTGGGCTCTTCTAGCCGTTTATCGCTTTATTCAAACACGGTGTTGGTGATTTAGTTATTCCTTTTGTGTCTTTGTGGCACCTAGTCACCCGTTGGGTGATATTTTCGGTTTTCCCCCTTTTGTTATTGTTTTTTTCCTAGTCTCTGTTTATTCAGAGTTTGTGGTTAAACTGTATAATTACAGTTTAACTTATCGATACCCCTGGGGTTCTGCGATTGACACCAATCCCTTAACTCACCATAACAATCTCTCTCTCAGTGCACTAGTTACATCGTTGATGTGTTTTGGTCTGTATGGAGACAGTAGTTCAGTATTAATCACATTATAAGGCATGAAGGTAATTACATACAGAAGAGCTGTGATGCAGAGGGGAATCAGGCACATTTGCAAATATAGGTACTAACCATATACAGTAGGCTATATATACTGTATGGTACTGTATGGCTGGTGTAAACTTTGACTAACTTTAACAGTTTATTGATTGGTATGACACATTGTATACATGACAAATTATATATTTAAAAAGGATTTAAAAAAGTAATAATAATCATTGATTTTCAAAGGCTCACAAACTGAGTTATTTACGGTCAAGAAGCCAGGCTTAAGTTGCACATGTTTTGCTCCAGCCGTGACAATCATAGACAAGCAGCATATAGTGTATTATGATGGAAACATGAAACAAAAGTAACAATGTTGTTGTTTGTGGGCAGGTTCCAGAGGGAAGGTGCTGACCAGAAGGACGGCCTCATTCACCTGGTAAGACGTTTCCACATTACTACAATTGGCATTTAGCAGACGATCTTATCCAGAGCGATTTACAGTTTACATTTCTTTACATACAATGGATTTACATAGCTGGATATTTACTGAGGCAATTCAGGTTAAGTACCTTGCTTAAGGATGCCCCACTTGGTAGTCAAACCTGGAACCTTTACATTACAAGACCAGCTCCCTAACCATTATACTACAACGCCACCCTACCAGAGTAGATTGGTACTATGGTAGTACCACAGTACAGTCTCACAGTAGATGTAATGGCAGTCTCACAGTAGATGTAATGGCAGTCTCACAGTGTCTCACAAGTAGATGTATTTCGTGCTGTGCTCAGGTTTGGGAGGTGAACATGAGATTAAAGATGCAGGACATCTACAGGAGCTGGGACTGACCACCAGCAGCTCCACACCTCTGAGTGACGAAGATACCCAGCGGGCAGCTCTCTGACCTGTAGGTCCCCTCTCTCTTTCTCTCTCTCCTCTCTCTCTCACTCACACTGACTTCTCTCATCTCTCTCTCTCTCTCTCTCTCTCTCTCTCACACTGACCTATATGTCCCCCCTCTCTCCCTCCTCTCTCTCTCTGACCTGTACATCCTCTCTCTCTCTCTCTCTGACCTGCACATCCCCTCTCTCTCTCTCTCTCACTGACTTGAACATCCCTCTCTCTCTCACACACTGACCTGTACGTCCCCTCTCTCTCTCTTTCTGACCTGTACGTCCCTCTCTCTCTCTGACCTGCACATCCTCTCTCTCTCTTTCTTTCTCACTGACCTGAACATCCTCTCTCTCCTCTCTCTCTCTCTCTCTGACCTGTACTATTTTAAACATATGCTTCACCCACCTTTTCACTGTTGTTCATCTTCTCTAATGAAACTCATGTTCTCTCGTTAGGCAATCATCAGTGATGGCTGAAACTCGCCATATTAGCATCTTCCTGAGTGCTACTTTGACCCAGACGCTGTGGTCTGGAGGGCCGTGAGAGAAATAATTCAGGAGCTGGCCCGCCTGCCTGTCACTCGTCAGCACAGCTTGTCAGAGGTGGTGGTGGACACCGTCACCAGCTTATTCCGCACGGTGATGGATGACGGTGAGGAGCCGTCCAATCAGACAGAATCCAGCAGGCCCCTGAGCGGTGTGGCGGTGGGCGCCACGGTGACCGTGCTGCAGGACGTGCATGCCGTTGAATGCCGTGCGATGCAGGAGTTTCCGATGCAGTACTCCGTCTGAAGGACGAAACATCCTCAGGGAAAGGTGTGAAGCTACTTCGATTACAATAGTACTGAATAGTTATGATATCTCTCTCAGTGCACTAGTTACATCGTTGATGTGTTTTGGTCTGTATGGAGACAGTAGTTCAGTATTAATCACATTATAATGTCATGGTTGTTCCCTGAACCACCACCAGATGGCAGTGTTGTGCTTTCCTTGAGGGTTCACACCTGAACTTAATCATTTATCATCCCCTATAAATACCGCACCTGGCTTCGTTCAAACGCGAAATCGTAAGCCATTTTTACGATTTAGCCGGTACGGTTGAACGTGTCTTTTTAAAGACGTGTTATCTTTAGATACTTATTTAGATAAAGAATTTATCTCCTTCCAAGTATCCCTTTATCAAATGTAGGACTTATTTTATGAAACCTTATTTAGAAACCTATCTACCTGTAGGCATTCAGTTTGGTTTCTTTCTAGCAGTCAAACAAGACTGTGTTTTGGGTTTTCATTTTCGTTATTTATTTGGCTCTTCTAGCCGTTTATTATTTTGTTCGACAACTCGGTTGTCTTTGGTTTATTTTGTTCGTTTGTGTCTTTGTGGCACTTGGTCATCCGTTGGGTGATTATTTCTGTTTCCCCCTGTTTGTTATTGTTTCTCTATTTCTCTGATCTTCAGAGTTAGTGGTTAGACTGCAGGGCAGTACAGCCTAACTTATAGATTCCCCGGGTTCTGCGAGTGGCACCAATCACTAACCACCCTCACAGTACGATTTCGCCATGAACACGGGCGTGACGGATCCCCGGTATCGATCCACTAGCAGGTTTGCAAAATAGCGAAATGGAGAGACAGAGAACGGCCATAGAAATTTTATTAGAACAACAACGAGTCATGCAAGACAACCAGGCTAGTATGGTGCGTCTGTTCAAATACTGGAGGGCTTGATCCAGACAATGGTCGACGGTCGCCCCCAAACTGCGGTGGGATTCGCCGGTCCTCCCGGTCGCCTCCTCTCGCTGGGGCACACCTGTGGGAGAGGGATTACGAGAGGCAAGATTCAGCTTCCTCCTCGTTTTAGCGGCGAGTCCGGTAAATGTCGGGGTTTTTTAGCTCAGTGCCAAATCGTATTCCAGACTCAGCCATCTAGATATAGCTCAGAGGAGTCGCGAGTGGCACTCGTGCTATCATTATTATCGGGGGCAGCCCTCGAGTGGGCAGTACCTCTTATTCGCTCCTCAAGCACCGGTATTGACAGACTCGCTGGGTTTTAATGAAGACAATGGAGTTGGTTTTTGACCAACAGCTTCACGACAGCGAACCCGCGATTAAATTGACGCGCATGCGCCAGGGTAAACAAAGGGCGGAATTCTCGATTTCCTTCCGTACTCTGGTGGGAGTTACAGGGTGGCCTGAGAATCCTCTCTTAACGCTGTTTACTAACGCGCTATCTGATCCGGTGAGACGCCTTTAGCTACTATTGGCATTCCGATTCACTAGATGAACTTATTACCACCGCTATACGGATCGATAACCGTATTAGGGAACGCCGCGAGAGAGAGAGGGGACAGAGAGCACCTGGTACCTACGAAAGGATTCTTACCTCTGTTTCCTAAGCGCTTGGGCAAAGCAGACGAACCCATGGAAGTAGACAGTGCTAGTTTTCGGTCCCGGCCAGAGGGGATGCGGACTTTTGTCGGTACTGTCGACTGACGGGTCACGTTATTAAAAATTGTTCCAAACTTAAGGAAAACGAATAGTCTCATTATCGGGCCCGGAGGCCGGTAGTGAGACATCAGTCCTCTTTCTTCCGAACCTTCATTCCTGTTGAACTATCCTGGGGAGACAAAACATTAAAATAAACGCATTTTCTTGATTCAGGAGCTGTTGATTGTTTTGTGGACTCGGATGGGCTAAAGGAATTCACTTACCTGTTCGGGTTCTTTCACAATCTTGTGGTGTTACCGCTCTTGATGGCCGTCCGCTGGGTTCCGGTCGCATTAAGGAATCCACGGAGACTGTAAACATGCGGATCGCTTACGGCGAGCACACAGAACAAATTAAGTTTTTTTAGTCTAATCGCCACGTATCCATTAGTTCTTGGACACTCCTGGTTAATAAAACATCAACCACAGGTGAACTGGGGTAGTCATAAAACCCTATTGTTCAATGGGGGATCAATGTTCTCTTGGGTGTTTACCTTTTATTCCGCGTCTTCCGGTTTCGGTGGGTCTAAAGTCACGAGACCGATTCGAGACCGACGAATCTATTTACTGTTCGCCTAATCATGCTCCCTCATCCATACACTCCAATGAGACGGAGAACGAACTCGAATGGGATCCTCAGTGCTTGGGAAGTCCCACTGAGGAGTCCACGGCCGAGGAGATTAGTGACCTGGAATCCTTACCTTTTGATTCTTTAGAGGCAGACATGCCGTCCTACGGACGATGAGCCCAATTTGTCACGAGTTCGAAAAGATCGGTTAGCTACTCCAGTTCCGATTCCCATAAAAATTCCGAACTGCCCCCATTGAGCACGAGTTTCCAAGGGATAAGGAGGGAATGGAACTCATGAGTGCGGAATGTTACTCGCTACCTTCCGGCATTCCTAAGGCTTATTCTGATCTGAGCGAAGTGTTTAGTAAGCAAAGGGCTACTAAACTACCTTCGCATAGACCTTATGATTGCGCTATTGAGCTGCATCCGGGCACGGTTCCTCCTCGAGCCTTATATTCATTATCTATACCTGAGAGTGCGGCTATGAAAGAATACATTACTGAATCTCTAGCTAACGGTTTTATCAGGTCATCTACGCTCTCCTGCTGGGCGGGGTTCTTTTGTCGGTAAAAAGGACGGGGATTACGACCTTGTATCGACTACAGAGGGTTAAATAATATAACCGTGAAGAATCGATACCCTTCCCCTTATGAACTCCGCGTTTGAACGTCTCCAAGGGGCGTCCATTTTTACTAAATTAGATCTTCGCAACGCATATAATTTGGTCTCGATTCGCCAGGGACGAGTGGAAAACTGCTTTTAATACCTACAGTGGCCACTATGAGTATCTGGTCATGCCATTTGGTCTCACGTGCGCTTCCCGCAGTCTTCCAGGCGCTTGTGAATGACGTTCTCAGGGAGATGTTGGAGAAATCTGTTTTTCGTCTATCTGGACGATATACTGATTTTCTCCACTTCTCTCTGAGCACGTTAAACACGCCAGACAGGTACTGAAATGCCTGCTCAACGCCAGACTGTTTGTTAAAGCAGAAAATGCGTTTTTCACGTTCCATCAGTTTCCTTCCTAGGATTCATTGTTTCGAGGGAAGGATCCAAATGGATCCCAATAAAGTGACTGCGGTCAGGATTGGCCTGCTCCGGTCTCTGTTAAACAGGTGCAGCGGTTTTTGGGGTTTGCTAACTTTTATAGACGGTTTATCCGCAATTTTAGTTCCGTGGGTTGCCCCCATCACAGTGCTTACCCGAAAGACGGTTCCCTCTCGGTTCCAATGGACTCCTAAGGCGGAGGCGGGCGTCACGAATTAAAGAAGAGATTCTGTTCAGAACCCATTTTAATCTCTCCTAATCCTTCACTGCCCTTCATTGTGGAGGTTGATGCCTCTGAGCTCGGTGCAGGGGCTATATTATCCCAGCGGTCGGCCTTAGACCAGAAAGTTCATCCCTGTGCGTATTTCTCTCGGAGCCTTTCCCTGCCGAGAGAAATTACGATGTTGGGGACCGGGAGTTATTAGCAGTGAAATTAGCACTGGAGGAATGGCGTCACTGGCTAGAGGGGGCGGAGCATCCCTTTACGGTCTGGACAGACCATAAAAACCTGGAATACATCCAGGGGCTCAGCGCCGTAATTCACGGCAAGCTCGATGGGCATTGTTTTTACTAGGTTTAATTTTATTTTGACCTACCGACCGGGTTCAAAAACATTAAACCAGACGCTCTTTTTCCCGCTTGTACGATGGGTCAGAGCAGGACCGTCCGCCCACACCCATTATCCCAGGAGCACAAATTCTATCCCCGGTCTCATGGGGGAGATAGAGAAAGTGGTGCACGAGGCTCAGCGCCTTGAGCCGGGTCCTGGCGGGGTCCTCGGGGTGTCTCTTTGTTCCGTCAGGAGCACGCGCCCAAGTTCTTCAGTGGGGGCACTCCTCTCGGCTCACGGGTCACCCGGCATACATCGTACGCACGATTTCCTGGGCAGACGGTTCTGGTGGCCGGGATGGAGAAGGATGTGCGGGAGTTTGTGGCAGCCTGTACTGTTTGTGCTCGCAACAAGGGCTCACAGCTGGCACCGTCCAGGGTTACTTCGGCCTTTACCTGTTCCGCATCGTCCTTGGAGCCATATTGCCTTTGACTTTGTCACCGGCCTACCCAGTTCGAATGGTCTTACGGTCATTCTGGTAGTGGTGGACAGGTTTTCGAAGGCGGCCCACTTCATTCCACTTCCTAAACTGCCATCCGCACTCGAGACAGCTCGCCTGATGGTGGACCATGTCTTTCGCCTTCATGGGTTGCCGCAAGACGTGGTGTCTCTGATCGGGGCCTCAGTTTTCGGCCAGATTCTGGCGGGCCTTTTGTTCCCTTTTAGGGCGTCGGTCAGTCTGTCTTCGGGTTTCACCCTCAGACCAATGGACAGACTGAACGCACGAATCAGACTATGGAGAACACTCTCCGGTGTCTGGCCTCCTCCAATCCCACATCGTGGAGTCTGCATCTTGCCTGGGCGGAGTACGCCCATAACACCCCTGCGTAATGCCTCTTCTGGCCTCTCTCCGCTCGAGGCTCAATTTGGGTTTCAACCTCCTCTGTTTCCTGAGCTGGAGGGTGACGCAGGGGGTGCCCTCCGCAGCGGCCTTTGCGACGTTGTCGGGCCACCTGGCGGAGGTTCGGGCGGCACTGTTGCGTGCGTGGATCGCCAGAGGGAGTTTGCTAACCGCCGCCGACGGGCTGCTCCATCATATCGGGTGGGGCAACGGGTGTGGCTTTTCTACTCGGGATCTGCCGTTACGGGTAGAGTCCCGGAAACTCGCGCCGCGCTTTATTGACCTTTCAAAATCATCCATAAAATTAACCCGGTCACCGCTCGCTTACAGCTCCTACAATCCATGCGGATACATCCCGTTTCACGTATCCCGCATAAAACCACTACTTATTAGCGCCTTAGCGCCTCCCGAAATACCGCCGCCGCCGCCTCAGATCATTGGAGGGGTCCTGCTTACACGGTACGGAGTATTGTGGGCCTCGCGGCGAGTAGGCAGGGAACTCAGTTCCTTTGTGGACTGGGAGGGTTACGGTCCTGAGGAGCGCAGTTGGGTTCCGTCTCGGCACATCTTGGATCCATCTTTGATCCAAGATTTTCACCGCGTGGTTCTGAAGGGTCGTCAGAGTCGTCCCTTAAGGGGGTCCTGTCATGGTTGTTCCCCTGAACCACCACCAGATGGCAGTGTTGTGCTTTCCTTGAGGGTTCACACCTGAACTTAATCATTTATCATCCCCTATAAATACCCGCACCTGGCTTCGTTCAAACGCGAAATCGTAAGCCATTTTTACGATTTAGCCGTGCACGGTTGAACGTGTCTTTTTAAAGACGTGTTTTCTTTAGATACTTATTTAGATAAAGAATTTATCTCCTTCCAAGTATCCCTTTATCAAATGTAGGACTTATTTTATGAAACCTTATTTAGAAACCTATCTACCTGTAGGCATTCAGTTTGGTTTCTTTCTAGCAGTCAAACAAGACTGTGTTTTGGGTTTTCATTTTCGTTATTTATTTGGCTCTTCTAGCCGTTTATTATTTTGTTCGGACAACTCGGTTGTCTTTGGTTTATTTTGTTCGTTTGTGTCTTTGTGGCACTTGGTCATCCGTTGGGTGATTATTTCTGTTCCCCCTGTTTGTTATTGTTTCTCTATTTCTCTGATCTTCAGAGTTAGTGGTTAGACTGTAGGGCAGTACAGCCTAACTTATAGATTCCCCGGGGTTCTGCGAGTGGCACCAATCACTAACCACCCTCACATATAAGGCATGAAGGTAATTACATACAGAAGAGCTGTGATGCAGAGGGGAATCAGGCACATTTGCAAATATAGGTACTAACCATATACAGTAGGCTATATATACTGTATGGTACTGTATGGCTGGTGTAAACTTTGACTAACTTTAACAGTTTATTGATTGGTATGACACATTGTATACATGACAAATTATATATTTAAAAAGGATTTAAAAAAGTAATAATAATCATTGATTTTCAAAGGCTCACAAACTGAGTTATTTACGGTCAAGAAGCCAGGCTTAAGTTGCACATGTTTTGCTCCAGCCGTGACAATCATAGACAAGCAGCATATAGTGTATTATGATGGAAACATGAAACAAAAGTAACAATGTTGTTGTTTGTGGGCAGGTTCCAGAGGGAAGGTGCTGACCAGAAGGACGGCCTCATTCACCTGGTAAGACGTTTCCACATTACTACAATTGGCATTTAGCAGACGATCTTATCCAGAGCGATTTACAGTTTACATTTCTTTACATACAATGGATTTACATAGCTGGATATTTACTGAGGCAATTCAGGTTAAGTACCTTGCTTAAGGATGCCCCACTTGGTAGTCAAACCTGAACCTTTACATTACAAGACCAGCTCCCTAACCATTATACTACAACGCCACCCTACCAGAGTAGATTGGTACTATGGTAGTACCACAGTACAGTCTCACAGTAGATGTAATGGCAGTCTCACAGTAGTCTCACAAGTAGATGTATTTCCTCGTGCTGTGCTCAGGTTTGGGAGGTGAACATGAGATTAAAGATGCAGGACATCTACAGGAGCTGGGACTGACCACCAGCAGCTCCACACCTCTGAGTGACGAAGATACCCAGCGGGCAGCTCTCTCTGACCTGTAGGTCCCTCCCTCTCTTTCTCTCTCTCTCTCCCTCTCTCTCACACTGACTTGTACATCTCTCTCTCTCTCTCTCTCTCTCTCTCTCTCACACTGACCTATATGTCCCCCTCTCTCCCTCCTCTCTCTCTCTCTGACCTGTACATCCTCTCTCTTTCTCTTTGTGACCTGTACATCCCTTTCTCTCTCTCTCTCTCTGACCTGCACATCCCTCTCTCTCTCTCTCTCACTGACTTGAACATCCCCTCTCTCTCTCACACACTGACCTGTACGTCCCTCTCTCTCTCTCTCTTTCTGACCTGTACGTCCCCCTCTCTCTCTCTGACCTGCACATCCTCTCTCTCTTTCTCTTTCTCACTGACCTGAACATCCCCTCTCTCTCCCTCTCTCTCTCTCTGACCTGTACTATTTTAAACATATGCTTCACCCACCTTTTCACTGTTGTTCATCTTCTCTAATGAAACTCATGTTCTCTCGTTAGGCAATCATCAGTGATGGCTGAAACTCGCCATATTAGCATCTTCCCTGAGTGCTACTTTGACCCAGACGCTGTGGTCTGGAGGGCCGTGAGAGAAATAATTCAGGAGCTGGCCCGCCTGCCTGTCACTCGTCAGCACAGCTTGTCAGAGGTGGTGGTGGACACCGTCACCAGCTTATTCCGCACGGTGATGGATGACGGTGAGGAGCCGTCCAATCAGACAGAATCCAGCAGGCCCCTGAGCGGTGTGGCGGTGGGCGCCACGGTGACCGTGCTGCAGGACGTGCATGCGTTGAATGCCGTGCGATGCAGGAGTTTCCGATGCAGTACTCCCACCAGCTGGGAAGGGCATGGTGAGCGCGCTCCACAGGGAGCTGCTGGAGCAGATGGGGTCCCCTGAGGCCCTGAAGGTGGCCCTGAGGAGGAAACACAACGCTTTGAGCAGCACCATCACCACGGCGATCACTGCCGCCATACGAAACCTTCTCACACCCCCTGATGCCACCAGCCCGGCGATGCTGCTGGAACTGCAGGAATATGACATTGCTACGCCGACCGACCTTGATGTGCTGGAGGTCCAACAGCAGCTGAATGAGACTGAGCTGGATATCGCAACAGACACGAACACCGCGATGGATATCGCAATAACCATGGAAACCCCGCTGGATATTGCAACATCTGTGCAGACCGTGGATCGTGCAGCAAGCGTGGAACACCTGCAGGACGTGGTGGAGTCTGTGAAACCCCAGCTGGACCTGGTGGAGCCGAGCGAGATGCAGGATGGAGTAAGTGATGTACTGTGCACAATGCGCTCAGCCTGCTAAAAGCCAGCCAAATGCTGTTCCCAACAATTCAGCACTTTTCACTGCACGGTGAAGAGAACATTAAAAAATATTGATAAAAAGTTGTTTTGAAAAATAAGAATGTCTGTATTTGTGGGAATTTCTGAGAACTTCCAAATCTTTCCCCCGATATGAAGGCAGTGCTTATTTAGATGTCTTGTACAATGTGTGATTGCAGTGTGTTGTGGAGAACGCTGAAATTCTACTGGACAATGCTGAGGGCAGACAGTCAGCTGGAGGACCTGCCACAGAGTGAGTCACAGATAATGCGCTCTGAATGGACAGTGTTGAAAATGCTCTTTTCCTTTTACATTCAGTGGGTAAAAATTCATACTCAATTAGTATCTCCCAACACAGAGATATCCAGAAAGCCTGTGCTAAATGGAGTCTCTCCATTGTCTTTGTCAGAGGTCAAAAGCAGAAAAAGGAATCCAGAATTTCTTCAGCCGCGTGTGGAAGACCCTGAAAGACAGCGCCTCTGCTGCTGCTGCTGCTGCTGCGTCTCCCCTGAGTCAGAATAACTCAATCACTCAAAAGCCAAACTATTCAGGTATACAAAACATGCACATCTTTAAACTAACTAAAACACAAGTCTAACTAAAACAGGACTAAAACATACCAGATTAGTGATATCAAAATTATGACTTCAAGTTATTTCATTACTGCAAAAATGAAGGAAACCTTCACCAATGTATTTCCCAAAACATGACCAGCACTGTTCCAATGCAATACATATTTACCTATTGTGGCAACCTGGCAGGCGGAGCCATGGGCAGGGGTTCATATGGTGCCATCTACCGGTCACACCCCGACCTCGCAGGACCTAAACGACTGCAACCTGCAACTAATCAACCAATCAACACCCAATCAACCAATCAACACCCAATCAACCAATCAACACCCAATGAACAGTGAATAAAAGGAGCCAGGTTTGCCTTGTGAAGGAAGGAAGCGAGTGGAGGAGAGAAACAAAGAGAGAAGAGGAGGAAAAGTTGTGGAAGTGTTTGGAAGGTGGAAAGAACATAAGAATACATAATGATGAGAACGGGCCGCTCGCCCATCTAGCCTAATCTAAAGAGTATCTATCAATCAATCAATCAATCTTTATTTTTGTATAGCGCCATTTACAAACAGGTTGTCACACAGCGCTTCACAATTGGCATTTTCCAGAGGGAATCAAAACCAGAAAACCATTGGAGCCAATGGGAGACTGGAAAATTATTCCCTGACCCTTAAAAGGCGGTCGAGATGAACTCCTGGAAAATGGTGGGATACAGAGAAAAACAAAACAAATAGTCCTTGAGGCTCATGAGGCTTAACAGACCACCGGGAGGGCATTCTAAGTGTAGGAGTGGGGTGGACCTCATCCCTCCAGATACCAGGGCAGGGCGGGGATGGAGCCAGCAGCTAGGGTCCAGGCCAGCGGCATCCGGCTAACACATGGCAGGGGTGGGGGTGACTACGATAAATATCACACCGGATCAGGGGAAAGAGTAGAGTGATAACACTTTTGCACCAGCAGAAGTAATCTAGGGCAGCATAACTAATTAGGTGAGTGGCACAGAGAGCACGCAGCCATGAGGGCACTCAGAGACCATCCAACCACATCATCAGCAGTCCTGATAGGGGCGGATCATCACTTACGATTGGTGACAGTAAGGATAACTCATTGCACCAGAAGGCTCTATTGCTACGCCCTCCACATCTGCACCTAATGACTATAAGAGATGTGTTTTTAACCTAGACTTGAAAATTGAGACCGTGTCTGACTCCTTCACAGAGACTCCTTCATTACTATTATAGTAGGAGGCTTAGCATTGGTTTTCAGTCTGCTTTTTTCTTTCAGTATCTAGTACTATATCTAGCCTGGACTTGAATAGCCCAAGTGTTTTTCTTCTCTCTTTGGTCCTTCTCTCTCTCCCTCTCTCTCTCTGACCTGCACATCTCTCTCTCTCTGACCTGCACATCTCTCTCTCTCTGACCTGCACATCTCCCTCTCTCTCTCTCTCTGACCTGCACATCTCTCTCTGACCTGCACATCTCTCTCTCTCTGACCTGCACATCTCTATCTCTCTCTCTGACCTGCATCATCTCTCTGACCTGCACACTCTGGTCCTTCTCTCTCACATCTCTCTCTCTCTGACCTGCACATCTCTCTCTCTCTCTCTCTCTCTGACCTGCACATCTCTCTCTCTCTGACCTGCACATCTCTCTCTCTCTCTGACCTGCACACATCTCTGACCTGCACATCATCTCTCTCTCTGACCTGCACATCTCTCTCTGACCTGCACATCTCTCTCTCTCTCTCTGACCTGCACATCTCTCTCTCTCTCTGACCTGCACATCTCTCTCTCTGACCTGCACATCTCTCTCTCTCTCTCTCTGACCTGCACATCTCTCTCTCTGACCTGCACATCTCTCTCTCTCTCTCTGACCTGCACATCTCTCTCTCTCTCTCTGACCTGCACATCTCTCTCTCTCTCTCTGACCTGCACATCTCTCTCTCTCTCTCTCTCTCTCTCTGACCTGCACATCTCTCTCTCTCTGACCTGCACATCTCTCTCTCTCTGACCTGCACATCTCTCTCTCTGACCTGCACATCTCTCTCTCTCTGACCTGCACACATCACATCTCTCTCTCTGACCTGCACATCTCTCTCTCTCTCTCTCTCTGACCTGCACATCTCTCTCTCTCTCTCTGACCTGCACATCTCTCTCTCTCTCTGACCTGCACATCTCTCTCTCTCTCTCTGACCTGCACATCTCTCTCTCTCTGACCTGCACATCTCTCTCTCTCTCTGACCTGCACATCTCTCACATCTCTCTCTGACTGCACACATCTCTCTCTCTCTCTCTCTCTGACCTGCACATCTCTCTCTCTCTCTCTGACCTGCACATCTCTCTCTGACCTGCACATCTCTCTCTCTCTCTCTCTCTCTCTGACCTGCACATCTCTCTCTCTCTCTCTGACCTGCACATCTCTCTCTCTCTGACCTGCACATCTCTCTCTCTGACCTGCACATCTCTCTCTCTCTGACCTGCACATCTCTCTCTCTCTCTCTGACCTGCACATCTCTCTCTCTCTGACCTGCACATCTCTCTCTCTCTCTCTCTCTGACCTGCACTCTCTCTCTCTCTCTGACCTGCACATCTCTCTCTCTGACCTGCACATCTCTCTCTCTCTCTCTCTGACCTGCACATCTCTCTCTCTCTCTGACCTGCACATCTCTCTCTGACCTGCACATCTCTCTCTCTTCTCTTCTCTCTCTCTCTGACCTGCACATCCCTCTCTCTCTGACCTGCACATCTCTCTCTCTTTCTCTCTCTGACCTGCACATCTCTCTCTCTCTGACCTGTACATCTCTCTCTCTTTCTCTCTCTCTCTGACCTGCACATCTCTCTCTCTCTCTTTCTCTCTCTCTCTCTCTCTCTCTGACCTGCACATCTCTCTCTCTCTGACCTGTACATCTCTCTCTCTCTTTCTCTCTCTCTCTCTCCCCCTCTCTCTGCCTTTAACTAATTTAGTTAAAGGAATTTGCCTTTAACTAATTTCCACCTGTGGCCTCTTGTTCTGCTGACCCCACTTCTCTTAAAATCTTTGGTATGTTTACCGGTGTGTTTTTGGGTGTCCGAGCCTCGTTGTTTTTTTGTTGTTGTTTTCTTTGGGGGGCGGTGTGTCACCGACCTACAGCTCAGCACCAAACCTACGACTATTATGTCTAGCTTAGCTATCTAACTAGCTAAGTTTATGTAATAAACGTGTAGAATCGAAACTTTTGTGAAAAAAAGTTTTATGATTAAATAAATTGTCTAACTTGGCGAAACTGTGTTTTATGATTAAATAAATGGACTAACCTCACCATTATGGCTAACCAGTTGAGTTTTTACTAACTAGCTAGCTAGCTAGGTTAGCTTGCAAGCCAGATAATAACATTATCTATTATATAGCCTTATAGGCCTATAGCCACTCTATGGAGAAACCCTTACGTGCTTCTCACGGCGAATAATAGACTGATGTGACATCACAGAGGATGCCATTCCAGTGTTTCTCAGAATTACATAAGTAAACACACTTATTCAAGAAATATCGCATACTGAACATTTCTTCTGAGTTTCATATATTCCTACATACACACATTTCCCGAGAAATTCTTGGACATTTAAAATGGATATTGACGCCAAATTTAATCTGGACATGAAAGCCAAAATCAGAAAGGTAGGCTATTGTTTTGATCAAAATATTGTGCACTAATTTTAACACCTGGAAAGGTTGTCATGTTCCAAGTATTTTCATGATTTCATTACGAGTGTTATTTGTAGAAGAACGGTTGATGTGCTTTTTCAGATTGATTTCAGTTATGAATAGTCTAAATGTATATGTATTCCTTAATTTTAACTGTACAGGTTTTTACATTTAATGTCACGGTTGTTCCCTGAACCACCACCAGATGGCAGTGTTGTGCCTTCCTTTAAAGAGTTCTCACCTGAACTTAATTACTAATCACCTTCCTATAAATACTCACACCTGATTTGTTCTATGCGAAATCGTAAGCCATTGTTACGATTTAGCCGGTAAGGTATGTAGCGTTTTAAAGATACTACTCAAAGATACTACTCAAAGAAACTTCTCAAAGAAACTTACTCTAGAACAAAGCATCTCTTAGCAAATGTAGGACTTCTTTTCTGGTTACCCGATTTAGGAAACCTACTCGCTCCCCTGAGTTAGTTTGGTTTTCCGGTTAGACAGTCTGTGGACTGTGTTTCGGTTTCATTTCTTTCGCTGGTTATTGGGCTCTTCTAGCCGCGTTTATCGTTTTATTCAAACACTGGTGTTGGTGATTTAGTTATTCCTTTTTTGTGTCTTTGTGGCACCTAGTCACCCGTTGGGTGATATTTTCGGTTTTCCCTTTTGTTATTGTTTTTTCCTAGTCTCTGTTTATTCAGAGTTTGTGGTTAAACTGTATAATTACAGTTTAACTTATCGATACCCCTGGGGTTCTGCGATTGACACCAATCCCTTAACCCACCATCACAGTACGATTTCGCCATGAACACGGCGTCAGGATCCCTGCGGTATCGAACAATGGCAGAGTTGCAAAGCAGAGAAATGGAGAGACAGAGAACGACCATAGAAATTTTTATTAGAACAACAACGAGTCATGCAAAAACAACCAGGCTAGTATTGTCTCGTCTGTTCAAAGTCTGAGGGCTTGATCCAGACAATGGTCGACGGTCGTCCCTAAACTGCGGTAGGATTCGCCGGTCCTAATCCGGTCGTCACCTCGCTGGTACACACCTGGGGAGAGGATTACGAGGCAAAATTCAGCTTCCTCCTCGTTTTAGCGGCGAGTCCGTAAATGTCGGGTTTTTTAGCTCAGTGCCAAATCGTTTTCCAGACTCAGCCATCTAGATATAGCTCAGAGGAGTCGAGTGGCACTCGTGCTATCATTATTATCGGGGGCAGCCTCGAGTGGGCAGTACCTCTTATTCGCTTCCTTACACCGTATTGACAGACTGGGCTTGGGTTTAATGAAGAGAATGGAGTTGGTTTTCGACCACGCCAGCCTTCACGACAGCGAATCTGGCGATTAAATTGACGCGCATGCGCCTAGGGTAACCAAAGCGTGGCGGAATTTTCGATTTCCTTCCGTACTCGCGGGAGTTACAGGGTGGCCTGAGAATCTCTCATAACGCTGTTTACTAACGCGCTATCTGATCCGGTGAGACGCGTTTAGCTACCATTGGCATTCCCGATTCACTAGATGAACTAATTACCATCGCTATACGGATCGAGCAATAGGAACGTCAGCGAGAGAGAGAGGGGACAGAGAGCACCTGGTACCTACGAAAGGGTTCCCACTGTTTCCTAAGCGCTTGGGCAAAAAGCAGACGAACCCATGGAAGTAGACAGTGTAGTTTTCTGGTCCCGCCAGAGGGGATGCGGACTTTGTCGGTACTGTCGACCGATCGGTCATTTCGTTATTAAAAATTGTTCCACACTTAAGGGAAAACGAATAGTCTCATCATCGGGCCTGGAAGCCGGTAGTGAGACATCAGTCCTCTTTCTTCCGAACCTTCATTCCTGTTGAACTATCCTGGGGAGACAAAACATTAAAATAAACGCGTTTCTTGATTCAGGAGCTGTTGATTGTTTTGTGACTGGTGGGCTAAAGGAATTCACTTACCTATTCGGGTTCTTTCACAATCTTGTGGTGTTACCGCTCTTGATGGTCGTCCGCTGGGTTCTGGCATTAAGGAATCCACGGAGACTGTAAACATGCGGATCGCTTACGGCGAACACACAGAACAAATTAAGTTTTTTTGGTCGAGTCGCCACGCACCCATTAGTTCTCGACACTCCTGGTTAATAAAACATCAACCACAGGTGAACTGGGGTAGTCATAAAACCCTATTGTTCAATGGGGGGGGATCAGTGTTCTCTTGGTTGTTTACCTTTATTCCGTCGCCTTCCGGTTTCGGTGGGTCTAAAATCACGAGACCGATTCGGAGACCGACGATCTACTTACTGTTCGCCTAATCATGCTCCCTCATCCGTACACTCCAATGAGACGGAGAACTAACTCGAATGGGATCCTCAGTGTGCTTGGGAAGTCCCACTGGAGGAGTCCACGGCCGAGGAGATTAGTGACCTGGAATCCTTTACCGCTTGATTCTTTAGAGGCAGACATGCCGCTCACGGACGATGAGCCCACTATTCACGAGTTCAAAAGATCGTTGTTAGCTACTCCAGTTCCGATTCCCATAAAAATTCGAACTGCCCCATTGAGCACCTAGAGAGTTTCAAGGGATAAGGAGGGAATGGAACTTCATGAGTGTGGAATGCTACTCGCTACCTTCCGGCATTCCAAAGACTTATTCCGATCTTAGCGAGGTGTTTAGTAAGCAAAGGGCTACCAAGCTACCGCACACCGGTCTTATGATTGCGCTATTGAGCTTCACCCAGGCACAGTTCCCCCACGTGATCCCTATATTCACTATCTATACCTGAGAGTGCGGCTATGAAGAGATACATTTCGAATCTCTAACTAATGGTTTTATCAGGCCATCCACGCCTCCTGCTGGGGCGGGTTCTTTTTGTCGGAAAAAAGGATGGGGGATTGCACTGTATCGATTATAGAGGGTTAAATAATATTACCATAAAGAATCGGTACCCTCTCTTCCACTTATGAACTCCGCGTTTCCGAACGTCTCCAAGGAGCGTCTATTTTTTCTAAGTTGACCTTCGCAACGCATATAATTTGTCTGCATCCGTCAGGTGATGAGTGGAAAACAGCATTTAATACGCACAATGGCCATTATGAATACCTGGTTATGCCATTCGGCCTCACGCAGGCTGGCCGTCCCCCAGGCGTTTGTTAATGACGATTTCAGAGAGATGTTGGAGAAATCGGGTGTTCGTTTATCTTGACGACATTTTGATTTTCTCCAATTTTCTTTCTGAGCACGTAAAACACGCCAGACAGGTATTAAAATGCTTGTTAGAAGCCCAATTATTTGTAAAAGCAGAGAAATGTGTGTTTCATGTACCTTCAGTGTCCTTCCTAGGATTCATTGTCGAGAGGGCAGGATCCAAATGGACCCCAATAAAGTGACTGTGGTCAGGGATTGGCCTGCTCCGGGTTCTGTTAAACAGGTGCAGCGGTTTCTGGGGTTCGTAAATTTTTATAGACGGTTTATCCGTAATTTTAGTTCAGTGGTCGCTCCCATCACGGCGCTTACCAAAAAGACAACGGTTCCCTCTCGGTTCCAATGGTCTCCTAAAGCGGAGGCGGCATTCGCTGAACTAAAAAGATTCTGTTCTGAACCCATTTTAATTTCTCCCAATCCATCGTTACCTTTCATTGTAGAGGTTGACGCCTCTGAGCTGTAGGGGCTATACTGTCCCAGCGGTCGGCCATGGACCAAAAGGTTCATCCGTGCGCGTATTTTTCTCGGAGCTTTTCGCCTGCCGAGAGGAATTACAATGTCGGGGATCGAGTTATTAGCGGCCAAAATGGCGCTGGAGGAATGGCGTCATTGGCTAGAGGGGGTGAACATCTTTACGGTCTGACAGATCATAAAAATTTAGAATACATCCAGGGACTCAACGTCGTACTGCGGCAAGCTCGATGGGCATTATTTTTTACTAGGTTTCATTTTTTTGCTGACTTACCGTCCTGGTTCAAAAAATATTAAACCTGACGCCTTGTCGCTTGCTTAGCGATGGGTCCGAACGGGATCATCCGCCCACACCCATTATTCCCACCGCACAGATTTTATCTCCGGTTTTATGGGAGATAGAAAGAGGGTGCATGAGGCCCAACGCCTTGAGCCTGATCCTGGTGGGGGTCCACGGGGGTGCCTCGTTCCCTCAGGAGCGCGCCCAGGTACTGCAGTGGGGTCACTCCCTCTCGGCTCAGGTCACCCAGGCGATACACCGTCAGACGCACGATTTCCTGCAGACGGTTCTGGTGGCGGGTATGGAGAGGGACGTGGCGGGAGTTTGCTGCTGCCTGTAATATTTGTGCTCGCAACAAGGTGTCACCGCTGGCACCGTCAGGTTACTGCGCCTTTACCGGTTCCTCACCGCCCCTGGAGTCATGTCGCTTTAGACTTCGTCACCGGCTTGCCCAGCTCTAACGGTCATACTGTTATTTTGGTCATAGTTGACCGATTTCAAGGCCGCCCACTTCATTGCGCGCTTCCTATGCTGCTGCCTGCGCCGAGACGGCGCATCTTATGATGGACTATGTCTTTTTCGCCTTCACGGCTTGCCGCAAGACGTAGTGTCCGATCGGGCCCCAGTTTGCGTCCAGATTCTGGCGCGTTTTGTTCCCTTTAGGGGCGTCGGTCAGTCTGTCTTCGGCTTTCACCCACAGACCAATGGACAGACTGAACGCACCAATCAAACTATGGAAAACACCGGTGTCTGGCCTCCGCCAATCCCACATCGTGGAGCCGCATCTGGCCTGGGCGGAGTACGCCCATAACACTCTGCGTAATGCGTCGTCAGGTCTCTCTCCTTTCGAGGCTCAGTTTGGTTTTCAACCTCCTGTTTCCTGAGCTGGAGGGTGACGAGGGGTTCCCTCCCGCAGCGGCCTTTGTGCGACGTTGTCGGGCTACCTGGCGGAGGGTTCAGACGGCACTGTTGCGCGCAGTTGATCGCCAAAAAGAGTTTACACGGCGTCGGCGGGCAGCTCCATCGCATCGGTGGGGCAACGGGTTTGGCTTTCTACCGGATCTGCCGTTACGGGTAGAGTCCCGGAAACTCGCGCCGCGCTTTATTGGACCTTTCAAAATCACCCATAAAATTAACCCGTCACCGTTCGTTTACAGCTTCAACGGCGCGGATACATCCCACGCTTCACGATCCCGCATAAAACCTCTACTTATTAGCGCCTTAGCGTCTCCCGGGCACACGCCGCCGCCAGATCATTGAGGGGTCCTGCTTACACGGTACGGAGTATTGTGGCTTCGCGGCGAGTAGGCAGGGGAACTCAGTTTCTTGTGGACTGGGAGGGTTACGGTCCTGAGGAGCCGAGTTGGGTCCTGGTCCCGGCACATCTGGATCCATCTTTGATCCAGGATTTTCACCGGCGTGGTTCTGAAGGGTCGCAGGAGTCGCCCTTTAAGGGGGTCCTGTCACGGTTGTTCCCTGAACCACCAGATGGCAGTGTTGTGCCTTCCTTTAAAGAGTTCTCACCTGAACTTAATTACTAATCACCTTCCTATAAATACTCACACCTGGATTCGTTTATGCGAAATCGTGTAAGCCATTGTTACGATTAGCCGGTAAGGTATGTAGTCTTTTTTAAAGATACTACTCAAAGATACTACTCAAAGAAACTTCTCAAAGAAACTTACTCTAGGAACAAAGCATCTCTTAGCAAATGTAGGACTTCTTTTTCTGGTTACCCGATTTAGAAACCTACTCGCTCCCTGAGTTAGTTTGGTTTTCTCGTTAGACAGTCTGTGGACTGTGTGTTTCGGGTTTCATTTCTTTCGCTGGTTATTGGGCTCTTCTAGCCGTTTATCGTTTTTATTCAAACACTGGGGTGTTGGTGATTTAGTTATTCCTTTTTTTGTGTCTTTGTAGACCTAGTCACCTGGGTGATATTTTCGGTTTTCCCTTGTTATTGTTTTTTCCTAGTCTCTGTTTATTCAGAGTTTGTGGTTAAACTGTATAATTACAGTTTAACTTATCGATACCTCCTGGGGTTCTGCGATTGACACCAATCCCTTAACCCACCATCACATTTAAGGCAAGACACACCCGAAGTATAGGAAAAACAATTCTTCGTGCCACATCTTAATGAACTTTGGTCAGTTTATTAAACGTGTAAAGATACACAGTTTTTGTATTAGCACTCTTCTGAAAATGTATATTTAATATGGAAATTGGGCATAAACTCATTAAATATATTAATGTATGCTTAAAATTCAAATTCAGTTACAGCAAGATAGGACTGAGTGACTAACATTCTTAACAAGATTCAGAGAACACTTCATTCGGTTTTATACGCATTTCATATTAATTGTGGATAAAACAGCATTGTGTTTTCTTGTAATCTGCTATGTTGTCTGCCTTAATACTTATCCTCATGTTTTTTTCCTTCTTTTTTACACCAAAGGATTACAGCGCATTGAATAACTGTGTGGAGTATAAGGCGACTGTGATACTCTGCTGGGGAAAGGGCAAATATGAAGAGCAGGTAAAAACACGTCATTTTACACACCATTCACAGTATTCGCAACACACACTTTAATCACACATTACACATTATTGTACACACAATCATGACATACACAGTTCAATCACATATATTACACTTTATTATGCACACTATTATAACACACAGCTTAATCACATATATATTGCACATCATTTTACACACAATCACAACACACAGTCTAATCACATATATTACACATCATTTTACACACAATCACAACACACAGCTTTTGTCTGCTGTAAGTCCCTGGTTGCTGGACTCACAGACGATTCTATTTTGCAGAAAGAGACACTCCAGCACTTCCTGTCCCTGAGAGAGAAGGGAAAGGTCCCTGCCTACATTACCCCAGAGCATATGAAAGATTGGATTATCTCTGAAGGACAAAACATCCTCAGGGAAAGGTGTGAAGCTACTCGATCACAATAGTACTGAATAGTTATGGTCTCTCTCTCTCAGTGCACTAGTTACATCGCTGATGTGTTTTGCTCTGTATGGAGAGAGTAGTTCAGTATTAATCACATTATAAGGCATGAAGGTAATTACATACAGAAGAGCTGTGATGCAGAGGGGAATTAGCCACATTTGCAAATATAGGTACTAACCATATACAGTATATATACTGTATGGTACTGTATGTCTGGTGTAAACATTGACTTTAACAGTTTATTGATTGGTATGACACATTGTATACATGACAAATTATGTATTTAAAAGGATTTTAAAAAAGTTATAATAATCATTGATTTTCAAAGGCTCACAAACTGAGTTATTTACGGTCAAGAAGCCAGGCTTGAGTTGCACACATGTTTTGCTCCAGCCATGTCAATCATAGACAAGCAGCATATAGTGTATTATGATGGAAACATGAAACAAAAGTAACAATGTTGTTGTTTGTGGGCAGGTTCCAGAAGGGTGCTGACCAGAAGGACGGCCTCATTCACCT